>SNQJ01S0148895.1:12341-23350 GCA_010110895.2 Picea sitchensis
GAATCACTTGAAATATTAAAGTGATTTCACTTTATTACATAAGTGCTTTATGAAAATAAAGTCACTTTAAAAATAGAAGGTACACTTTATTTAAAAAAGTCACTTTAATAAAAGAACCACTTAAAACAACTTTATAAAAACTATTACAAAGTTAAGTGCCTGGTAGTGTAAACATCCACATACAAGAAAAAACATGTGAAGTACCTCCCGAGCTAAAAACTAACACATCCAAGCCTATAATGAAGAAATTGTAAAACAAACTACTTATTTCTAGGAGAATTCAAAGGATAGTATGAGGACATGGAACAAGAATTTTAGAAAATAAACATTGGAAGAACGCATACAGGACATCCCTTGCGATGTTTCCCATGACTAGAAATAGGGAATAGGGAAAGACCTAAATGTTTCTATATAGATGGACAAACATTTTTTATGATGTTAAAGGAGCAATAAGGATCAGTAATAAAGCATGCAGAAGAATGTGGATTGTAACTGATGAGATTCTGGAGATGTTCCACATTCCATTGATTGAGGAACTAGACCTAGTAGGACCAATTGTAGTTAGGTGAGAGGAGGTGTTAGCCACTAGAGAAAATATCAAGAAATAAATATAAGTGTTGGATATAATCAACAAGGAAACCATCAATTAGTATATGAACCAACCAATGAAGTGCATGCTAGAGAATGAATATTTTGCAAAGAGAACAATGAAGGACTTGAAGATAGAGGTCACTGATAGAATATGTGATGGTGATTTATAACTTGAAGAAAGAAAATCAAATAGTATAAGCAAAATAATCCAAGCATCTAAGCTATGGTCCAACTTTGTAGATCATCCCAATTCGGAAAATGATTAGCATTACCACATTTTTGTAAATTTTGTAACTCAAAAGTCCAAGTATTAGAGAATGAGAAATGAAACGATGTAGTTGTCATCTAAAATGATGACAGTTACATAATGTAACGAGACTCTCTTATCTTATAAAAGAGAGATCCTAATTAGATAGAGGGTATTTTGAGGATTGTACATATGGATGATACTATAATATCTCTATGAATAAGAAGAAGAAGGCATATGGAATCATAACTGTTGTCAAATGTATTAGGTATTTTTCCATTGATATGTTTGTTGTGGATATTTCTGAATGATTTTCATAAGAATTGTTTCTATGTGATGTGATTAGAATTACCATAATGTATGTAGTATTGATGTAATAGGTTTTTATCTCCAATTTGTTGTGATTGAATCTATGCTTTTATTATGTTAATGTGTTGTGTATTGGTATGAATTATTTCATCTTTCAATAACATTATCTTTGGTTGTATTCATTCTTATTAGTCTTACTCTTGATCATGATAGGTTAAAGTAGAGTAGGTATAGATTAGAAGTTTTAATTTTGTTTCTTCTCTAGATAATTGTATCAAGATTTAAATAAAATTATTGAGAAGCAATTCAATTGGCAACCATGTGGCAACCTAGTGGCAACCATGCCCACATATTGGTTGAAAGTTCTACTCGAAATGAGAGTTTTCCTAATTGAGGCTTGCCATTGGGCATTCTCCCTTCCCTTCTTCACATACCAATTTGACCCATCAAAAAAATGGAAAGTATAGTTGTTGGATCACTATCCTTCATGAGTTCACTAAGTTTATTTATGATATCCCATTTGGTGCATTAAACCTACCTTTTAATCATGAACTTCTAGATGAACACTTGTCACCATATCAACTAATGATCCTTGGTATGGAAACATTTTAGTTTCTTTATCAACCGAAAAGTCTATTTCTCATCTCTCCCATGATGATAAATGACATATTCATCATCGTGATCCTTGATATATCATAATTGGTGATGATATGTATTGAAAATGGGTTAACACTTTATTGCACCATTGTCTCACTCATGATGAGGTGGAGCTGTGTGTTGAGATTCGTGTACCTTAGGAAGTGGCCCACTTGTGTTTGTGAGCCTCTAAACACAATTGGGAAATACTTTGTACTATGTATATTATACTTTATTTCTAATTTCACTTTGACTTAGGAAATTTAAGTCAAAAGTGAAATTTGCTCATTTTAGCCTAAAATGAATATTAATTCAATTTGTGGGTGAATTAGGAGACATAAAGTGAACTTAGGGAACTTAACCCAAAGTGGGTTTGTGAGTGATATTATAATTGGATGATATCAACCTTTGACTAGAGATGGGATGGGATGATCTCATCCACTTGGAGGTTCAAGAGGGGCGCATAGGGAAAGGGGAGGCTCATTCACTCTTATGTTCACTTGGAGAGTTTGAGAGAGATCATTGAGGCGAGGATGGAGGCTATGGTTGAGGGAATATTCAATGCCTCCTTTCATGGAGGACTTATGGAGGATTAGGCCCTCTTTATTTTGTGTTTTTGGTTCTTTCTTAGAGGAGGGTGCACCTATAGCAGGGATTTCTTGCAGTGGTCAGATTGATTTGAGGAAATATTCAATGGAGAGGTAGAACACAACAATTGGTTTGTGTGCAAGTGTTTCTTCACAATATCCTCATGGAGAAAGTGCACATCATTTCAGTGGATTGGAAAACATTTGAGGAGGGTTCCCCATACCTAGGCACATCTTTCATCTTGGAATTGTATTGCGGCTTGAGAGAATATGCTATTGTATCAGGTTCATTTGTTTCATGTAATTGGTATATTCCACCTTCTTTTCTTCACATATATAGGCTTATATTCCAAACTAGTTTTCCATAGGGGGTTTTTATCCAGGGTCATGGTGATAAAAAATACATGTTTTCATTTTCATGTATGCTAGATTTTAGAGCAACATTATTTCAGTAGTAATGATATAGAGGTGTGTTACATATTTATGGCATGCATGTGCTAACCTATTGGTGACTAAAACTACATGATAGAGAACCTAAACTCCTATGTAACCGTAACTAAAACAACAATTAAGTTCTTGATATGTTTGTTGATTTAAAAAAATAACAAACAAGTGCGTGACAATAGAAAATTAGAGCCATCTTAAGTTCAAAGAAAGACCTATATGGCAGCCTGTTAGGACCTCAAAAAATCTTCACTGCAGAGCATGTCTTAAATTCGTACCATAGTGGTGCTTTTAGTAGTCATATTTGTGTCACCATTAAAGGATGGATACTACCCAAAACATCTTCCATGCAAATTATTTTTGGCCCACCATATTCATTTATTACTTTAAGGCATTTACAAATTCTACTAATTGTCAACTTTATGCCCCTAAGGTTCGAGCTCCTCTAGATCCATTTCACTCTATCATCACCACTAGCCCCTTTTGCAAGTGGGACATTGATTTCATGGATTGTAACCCTACATCTAGTAGTGGTCATAAATATGTCATTATGGCCATTGATTACTTCATGAAATAGACATTCAGGTTGATATTTAATAACACTATTGCTACCACAATCCATTTTATTTTTTACCATATCATTACTTGATTCATTGTCTTGAAATAATTGGTTTCTAACCATGGATGGTATTACAAAGATGATAAACGATGCAAGTTAGCTCCACTATTAGGTTTTGGGGATCAATATTCATAATCTTGTTATCCACAACAGAATGTCAAAGTTGAGGCTATCAATAAAATCCTAAAAACCATGCTCCAACAAAATGTAAATAATCACAAGACCAATAGGCATCACATTATATTCCTAGTGTTATGGGCCAATAGGACATCTACTAAAATTGATACAATATTTACTCATTTTCACCATGTCCATGGCAAGAAGGTAATTTTATCAATTGAGTGTGAAATCCCCTCCCTCCATTTAGATGTCAAAATCCTCCTTTATGCCACTCTATTAGAAAAAGACTAGTGAGTTTGGAGTGCACCAATGAAGTCCGCCGTGTCATCTTACAAACAATCAAAGTGAACAAGAATAGTTTTAAATCCAAATATGGCATTAAGGTTCACCCTTATGTATTTCATGAAGGGGATATAGCCCTTGTGTGTGACCAAACCCATGACATCTCAGGTAAAGGAAAGTTTTAATTTTTATGGGAGGTTTTTACATCCCATTTGTAAATTTTGCATTTCATAAATTTTCTTCTTGTATCATTCAGATGGACTCTTGATCCTATTTCTACATCAATTATGTCAATGGTGTAATTCATTATTCATGGAATATTTCCTTAGTATCTTAGGACATTTTAACCCCTTTGTAGACCATTATCAACTCTAGTTTATTTTGTGTTGGATCTTCCACCAATAACTAGGGTGAATATAATGCAGGGATTGAATTGTTGGTTGATTCCATTATATATTAAATTTGTCACGTTCATGTTTGTCTCGATTCACAACTTCTTCCCATCTAGTTTAATTTTATCATGTGATTAACACTTTTGTAAATTTAAATCCATGGCATGCTCATTGTAACAACCTAAGTTAAATAGTTGCTTAAGGTTTATCAAGTATAATTAATTAAATAAGTAACTGTCCTAATGTGTATTAGTTAAATAATGATTATTTATTAATAATATTAATTAATTAATTAATTAATTATTAATTTATTGTTTAATATATGTTGATTAATTAATTAATTAATTAATTAACACATTTAATGTTTGGGTAATAAATTAAAGGCTTACTAACTTTTAATTTATTATTAGAAAACTTAACGTATGAAAGGATAAGCCTTTGAATGGAGGGATAGGGTATTGAATGGAGGGATAAGGTATTAAATGGATGGATAAGGTGGGTCGAATTGAATGAAGGGAGGATTTAGTGAAAGGGAAGGAGGATATGAGGGGGCAGAGGTATTTGGGAGAAGCACTTTTGGAAATTTTTGGGAAGGAAGCATTATTGGAGATTAGGGATTGTATTTTCTGGTTTTGTATTTTTTTGGTTTGGAGTTTGGGTGGACTGTTATAGAGATGCATCGGTTGCTGGGAGTTTTGGGATTGGGGGGTAGGGATCCTCACAAAATCCTGGAGCTAGGGAGCCAGAAAGAAATTGTTCCTAGCTAGAAGGGAGGAAAGATTCGGTTTTGGGCAGAGAAGCAACGAGGACAGACGGAGATTGGAGAAATAGCATCAGACAGAGGTATGTATTTTCATGATTATGCTATGTTAGGTGGTTATCATTAAGCTGCTGAATATGTTGTGTTATGTGGTTGTTATGTAATTTATTTTCATGCTATTAATAAATTTAATTTCTGTTGAATATTAAATTGTTATATGCTAATGATTAAATTGTACAGGATAACATGTATCTATCCTCTATTTTAACTTTTGTTTTATAAGGCTCTGTGGGAAGAGACCTTACACACGATATTAGAGCCCTGGTTTAAAAACTTGGACCAGGGCCTACCCACCTACCCAATTTAGGAATGGAACTGTACTCACCCAGAAATTAAACAACCCTAAATAATTTGTAAAGGGTATATATATAGATATATTGAAAGCACCCTAGGGGCCCTGAAACCCTTAATTAGATATAAATCTGGGCCAAGCTCCAGCTCCAGCTCCACCTAGCCTACAAGCCAAAAACACATTTTTTTATTTACACAGATCTATATATAAACAATATGCCCATTTGAAACTAAAGTAGTATAATATTCTACAGAGTGGAAGTATTAAGTGAATTTTAACACTTGCTTCAATTAAACAAACAAATAGTTAAAAAAAATAATAATAATAGGTTGTCAACTCCTGGAACCAGGTAAGTTGTGAAACCATACCAGGGACTCTAAAATGGGAGATGTTAGAGACTTCAACCAGAATCCTACCTCTCCAGGTGGTTCAGAAGATGGCAACGGTCTTGAACTAAGATTTCACCTATCATGTGGTTGATCTATGAGCAAAGTGAAGGGAAAAGAAGCTAATTCTAATGAAGGAAAAGAAAAATTGAAAAATGGTAAAACTGGTGTTAAAAATGCATTTATAAATCATTTCTTCAAAATTGCAATGGAGGGAGGAAGATATTGGGAAACAAAAGGCTGGTACTTTGCCTCTACAACAGGAAAACTTTGGGATAACTTTAGAAAAAAAAGGTACTTTAGAGAAGCCACAGACGTCAATGGGGATGCATACGAGTCAATTACTATTTCCAGGTTTTAGAGACACATGGTGTGTGGAAGAAACTTAAGAACTGCCAAATGCTTCTCCTCAACAAGTTCTGTCAAACTTTAGCCTTGACCATAGTGCACTACACGTTTCCAAAACCTGCCTAAGACAAAAAAATTGAGTGCTAAAATAAATAGAAGGGAGGCGAGTCAAAATCGCTCTGCAAACTAGTTACCCAATGGAAAATTTTGCAGTACACAGACGTGACCAATTTTACTGTCAAAAAACCCCACGTTCATCATATGCTCCCTTGAACATTGGGGCCTTGACATAAAACCTACGAAATTTATATCTGTGAGCAAATTACTTTTCAAAAAAAAAGAAAAAAAAAAACCCGAGATTTTTTACCATGAAAGAATTAAAAAAAAAGAGCAACGCCTTTCCCGTGAACTACCTCCGTTAAAGCCCAGCCATAGACCATGCACCAAGCCACGGGGAGGAGCCGCAAGAACCAAGCCCGCAGACCATGCACCAAGCCACGGGGAGGAGCCACAGGAACCAAGCCCGCAGACCATGCACCAAGCCACAGGGAGGAGCCGCAGGAACCAAGCCCACAGACCATGCGCCAAGCCACATGGAAGATCCCGCAAGAACCAAGACCATATAAAAAAGCACTAGAGACAAGCACCAGGTCGCAAAAGAGGAGCCCACAACACATGTTATAAACTAGCACCTGCAACATCACGAGTTAGCCACAATTGTTAAGTCAGAGCTAATGCACAAACACCAAATCAAACCACGAGGAGGAGGTGACTAATTACCATGAACTACGTGTGGAAACCAAGAACCTACATCAACATCCACTCAAAACAGATGAATAAAAACACACAGAAACCCTCTTTAAATCGCAGGTTTTCAAATTGAAACAGATCAACACAACGTGCAATCAACAAAACTTAGATTAACATCAACCAGAACACACAAATTAAGATAAAAAAAAAATCGCAACACCCAATACCAAACGCTAACCCTGCGGCCATTACCATCGCTCTACCATAGTAGCAGAGAGGGAGAGCCCAGGGCGCATTCGCATAGTGAGATAGGCGGCAGATTGATCAGGGTTTGGGGATAGAGACCTGAGAAGAGTGTGATTAGGGTTTACAGAAGTGAATCGATGGTAGGTTGGGGGGGGGTCACGTGGGACTCATGTGAGAACCCACGATGCCCATTTTAAATTTTTTTTTTTTTAATTGTTTTAATTTTTTTTGTAATAATTTTTAATTTTTTTTTTAATTTGTTTTTTGGTTAAAAATAAAATATAATTAATTAAAATCAATTTATTATTTATCATTGATTTAATTATTGTAAATATTTAAGTTACTATGTCTATCCCAATTAATTAAAATTAGTGGATAGGCATTGGGAAAAACTAAATTAATTAAAATTAATTTATTATTTATCATTAATTAAACTAAAGATTTAAGTTACTATATATATTAAATTAAAGATTTAAATTATATGATTCAAATTAATTTAATAATAATTTAAAATATATATATTTTAATTTAAAGGTTTAAGTTATTATATAAGTTTTAAATTAAAGATTTAAATATATGCTAGTAAAGATTTAAGTTTTAAACCTTAGTTTTAAAAAATTATGATTTAAATTATATAATTTAAATTTAGGTTTAAACTTATGTAGGTTTAAAACTAAGGTGACTAACTCTTTAGTTCTTAACAATTAAACAACATTAGGTTGAAAATCACCTTAATTAGTTTTAAATGCAAAGTATAAGGACTTAGACCAAGATAAGTGGGAAAGGGCTTCATGCGCACTAGGTGGGTAAGTTAGAGAAATTGGCGAGTATGGTGCAAGCTAGCGTAGCTACCAGACGAGGGAGTCAATAGTTTTCTTAGGTAGTGACACTAAGCTTATACAATTAACCCTAACCTAGCCACCTCCCCTAAAGAGAGTAACGTCTGTTTACAGACAAGTAAAAAATAAATAAACTTACGCCTAACACTATTTTCTAGTTTAAGTTGCGCAAATGTGAAATGTCCTTGAAATCACCCTGACAACTTTGGTTGATGCAAATTAAATTATACAATATGGTTAGGACTTGGGGAAATCGAGGTAGAGGGGCATTGTTGTAGGGAACGTCAACGCCACCACCACCATTGCCTGAACTAGCTCTCATACTATGCTCTTTGGAGGCCATAAATGAGACTTTAAAGGGGTGTCAACCAACAGGAATCGAAGTGGATCCCACACCATCTAGAACAGGTAATCCAGAAGCGTCGAGGGATTCAGGGGGAGGACCTCCACCCAAAGACATCACTAGAGAACTGTAAAATATCAAACTTTTGGAGTTTTCCGGGGGTCGTGCGAGTGAACGTGAAAAAGCATGGTTGGAAGGCATGAGAAGGTGTTTTTCCCTAAGAGACTATGCATCCACTTCAAAGGCGAAGATAGAGATTTTTCGGTTGAGAAACAGTACCTTGAATTGATGGGGCAACCTGGAAAGGCAACTGCATCTTACCCTAGACACCGTATCTTGGGAACTTTTCGAGGAGAGGTTCTGAAGGAAATATCTACCATATTACTATGAGGAACAATAAGTGGGAGTATTTCATGCTCTAGTACAGGGAAACAGGACCGTAGAATAATATGAGATTAGGTTTATGGAATTGGTCAAATATGTTTCATACATGGATAATGACCAATGACAAGAAGAACGCTTTGTCTATGGGTTAAACCCTAAGATAAGGGCTATGGTATGGATGTGGAAACCGTCTTCAGTAGCAGAAGCAATAGAAAATGTATGTTATGAGGAGGAACACATGAACTTAACTGGAGGTACAAGACCAACCTTTCTGCATCGTCCTAGATTCATAGGGAAGACCCCTAGGACATTTTGCAGGGGAGGGGACTCAAGGCCACCTCCATATGGTAATAGAGTCGCACCAAGGATAGTAGATACAGGGATTTCAATGGTAGAAAGTGTAGCATCCTGTTCATCACCAACGGCACAGGCAGGTCCATGGCCATCTCAGGGAGCAGCTAGTAGGGGCAGGGGTTCCAGGGGAAGGAACTCATTTCAGAGATAGTCACAGAATAGTGCGCAGGTTCAATCCCGTGTTACCTGTTGTGGATGCGGAGAAACCCATTACTAGCGTGACTGCCCAGAGTTACAATAAGGATTTGTACATAGAGACGGAAAGGCCCCGATGGGAAGAGCAATTAGCAGCCACCATATTTACGTAGCGGTTAATAATCACCAGGAAAAACATCAATCCACGGTGGTGGAGTCATCAGGTATGCTAAATGATATCAATGTAAACATTTTATTTGATTCTGGTGCTACAAATAGCTTCGTTTCACCATCTGCCTTAGAAAAGAGTGGGTTGGCAGCCTACAAGCACGATGACTTTAAACAAGTCGAGATAGATTCGGGGGAAAAAAAAGCGGTAGGACCTAGCGTTGATAATTGTATAGTAGTCCTGGGAGCGTGTACTACCAGGTTGGAGGTATATGTTACTGCTCTCGGGGCATATGACCTAATCATTGGAATAGATTTGTTAGAATCTCATCGAGCTTTGGTAGACTGTTTCACAAAAAGGGTGCTTTGTGTCGACGATGAAGGAAGACTAGTAGAGATCCATGGTGTACAGAGATGGGTGTCTCTACGCTTTATCTAAACTATGAAGGTTAAACGATGCATGAGGTAAGGGTGTCGACTTTATGTCATTGAGGTAGTGAATGAAAGGAAAGGACCCTCCTTAGATCAGTACCAGGTATTGTCATAATTTAAGGATGTTTTTCCAAACGAGTTAGCAGGGTTACCTCCTGAGAGGGAGCTTGATTTTACTATTGAGCTAAACCTAGGGTAGAACCAATATACAAGACTTTGTATTAGATGACAGTGCCAGAACTTTGTGAGTTGCAAATGCAGTTGAAATAGTTACTCAACTTAGGGATAATAAGGCCCAGTGTCTCACCTTGGGGTGCACTAGTCATTTTTGTAAAGAAGAAGGATGGTTCCTTACGATTGTGTATAGATTACAGGGAATTGAACTGTGCTAGTGTGAAAAATAGGTACCCAATGCCGCGAATAGATGACCTCTTTGATCAGATGAAAGGAGCAATGGTATTCTCAAAGATTGATTTGCGATCAGGGTATCACCAGTTAAGGATTAAGGAAGGTGATATTCCTAAAACTGCCTTTTGAACTAGGTTTGGGCATTATGAGTTTGTCGTAGTACCTTTCGGATTGACCAATGCACCAACAGTATTCATGAGCCTCATGAATGGAGTATTCCAGAAGTACTTAGACTGTTTTATACAAGTCCTTCTAGATGACATCCTCATCTATTCCAAAAACAAAAGAGAGCATGAGGAACACTTACGATTGGTGTTGCCCTTCCTTAAAGAGAACAAATTGTATGGGAAGTTGTCGAAGTGTTCCTTCTTCGAGAGAGAAATCCACTATTTAGGTCATACCATTTCTGCTGAAGGAATCTTCGTGGACCCAGAAAAGGTAAAGGCCATTATGGAATGGCCAGTGCCGAAAAATGCCCATGAGGTAAGAAGCTTGATGGGGCTAGTAGGTTATTATTAGAGATTTGTGGAAGGGTTCTCTAAAATAGTGAAACCCATCACCACTTTGTAGCGCAAGGGAGTCAGGTATGAATGGACAAAAGAATTTGATAGTGCATTCATCGATCTTAAAAGGTTACTAACTAGTGCGCCAATTCTATGAGTGTCAGATATGGAAAAGGACTTCACAGTCTGCACGGATGCCTCTAAGAAAGGGTTGGGGACCGTGCTAATGAAGGATGGACGAGTGATAACTTATGCATCAAGGAAGTTGAAAAAACACGAAGAGCTTTATGCTACTCATGATTTAGAGTTGGCAGCTGTAATGCTAGCTCTAAAACTTTGGAGGCACTATCTTGTGGGGTGAAACTTTGAGCTCA
>SNQJ01S0148895.1:25423-42680 GCA_010110895.2 Picea sitchensis
TAGCTACACATGCATTTCTTGCACATGTACACTAGTATGTATGAGTTTCTTGGCTTACTTACTAATAATGTCAGTTATTTGTTAGGAATGTGTGAACCATGTTTCTTTTCCCTTGTATCATAAAATAATTTAACTTTGGGACGAAGTTTCCTGAAGGGTGGGTGTATGTAACAACCCTAGTTAAATAGTTGCTTAAGGTTTATCAAGTATAATTAATTAAATAATTAATTGTCCTAATGTGTTTTAGTTAAATAATGATTATTTATTAATAATATTATTTATTTATTTATTGTTTAATATATGTTGATTAATTAATTACTTAATTAATTAACACATTTAATGTTTGGGTAACGAATTAAAGGCTTAATAACTTTTAATTTATTATTAGAAAACTTAACGTATGAAGGGATAAGCCATTGAATGGAGGGATATGGTATTGAATGGAGGGATAAGGTATTAAATGCAGAGATAAGGTGGGTGGAATTGAATGAAGGGAGGAGGCAATGAAAGGGAAGGAGGATATGAGGGGGCAGAGGCATTCGAGAGAAGCAATTTTGGAAATTTTTGGGAAGGAAGAATTATTGGAGATTAGGGACTGTATTTTCTAGTTTTGCATTTTTTTGGTTTGGAGTTTGGGTGGACTTTTACAGGGGAGCATCGGTTGCTGGGATTTTTGGGCTCAGGGGCCGAGAATCCTCATGGAATCCTAGAGCTAAGGAGTCGGCTCTGTTCCTAGCTGGCAGGGAAGAAAGATTCAATTTTGGGCAGAACAACAGCGAGCACAGACAGAGATTGGAGAAATAGCATCAGACAGAGGTATGCATTTTCATTATTACACTGTGTTAGGTGGTTATCATAAAGCTGTTGAATATGCTGTGTTATGTGGTTGTTATGTAATTTATTTTCATGTTGTTAATAAATTTAATTTCTACTGAATATTAAATGGTTATATGCTAATGATTAAATTGTACAGGATAACATTTATCTATCCTCTATTTTAACTTGTTTTTTATAAGGCTCTGTGGGAAGAGACCTTACACTCATCACATGTTACATACAAAACGGAGGGGGGAAGATCCCCATATTTCCATATCTAATTGTCCCCCCATCCCCATCTAATAGAGAATCTTGCACCAAGGGTACTATGTCCTCCTAGATAAATATTTGACACACAAAAAAGCCATTGCTACCATCATCATAAATGAGAGCCACTCAGGTAGTTCTATACTATATTCCCATACTTCGATGTAATATAACTCATGCGACCTGCACTCTAACACCCCTAACAACAAATGGTCTAGTTGATGTTGCATATTCTCCATTTCTTGATGTAACGATGCATCATGGTCAACCGTTAACCTCATTCTTAATGGCATTGTATACATTTTCTCAACTTTCCCATGATGATGATCATGGTTTTTCTACCTCACTGGCATAATATTTGCAAACAACTATAGTATATGTTCAGTACCATATATTGAAATATTCTACTCTATGCAAATACACCAAATAAAACAATACATAACATCTAGGCCCCAAGCATATCCATGTGGAAAGCATATCTGTAGATCACCTTGGTAGTTGTTTCCACCATATAGATATTCTACAATGTGAATTAGTAGGTTCCTAGCATTTAAATAAATCTAGCCATAATATGTTCCTATGTTCCTAGGATCCTATCATCTAAAGAAATCTAGCTATAATATGTTCCTATGGAAGATGGCCAACGAAATTCTATTTTTACTCTTAGATGAAACTAAATGTGAAAAAAACAAAGATAATGGTAATAGGTAGTCGAGATAGGTATATTACCATCACATTTAATGGTGAAAATTGGAGGGTGTTCCTTCTTAGAAGTAGTTCATCCTTAAATTTGATTCAAATTATAAGTGTAACTCTTATAAAAAGAAACATGTAATAGGAGGCATGTAGGTATTCTATGACAAGAAATTGTACACAACTTTAATAATGGATTCGGAAATTAAGGAAGATACTCTTCAATACATTGGTACATATAATACTTTTGTATCGTTAGCCAATTTACAGATAATACTTTTGTATGGTTATCCAATTTGGGTTATGAGCATGTTTAAAACATGTAGGAATAAAGTTGTGAGAGTTTAAAGGAAATGCTTATTAAAGGAATTAGGAGTTAAATTACATATAACTTAACATAAATGGGTATGCTTCCATTAGAAGGAGAAACTTTATTTCAATTTAAGACATATGAATTCAAATAAAGAATTCAAAATAAGGCATATGAATAGGAATATGTTAAACATGAGGTAAATATTACAAGTGAAGATAAGGGAAACTTTATTTCAATTTAAGACATATGAATTCAAATAAAGAATTCAAAATAAGGCATATGAATAGGAATATGTTAAACATGAGGCAAATATTATAAGTGAAGATAAGGGTTGGTAACATGATGGGATGAAAATGATTAATAAATGGGGAATTGAATATATATATATATATATATATATATATATATATACCCACATAACCATGAGTCACTTAAGGCCATGCCTAGTATAAATGAAGGTAATGAAGAAGTTGTGGCAAGATCTTGATGATAAAATTATATTTTATCAATTTGAGATTAACCCAATGATTTACCTATATTACATCTAAGAGAAAATATTTATGCATAAAAAAATGTATGATTTTTTTTACTCATGCCAAGTTCTCATTATTTAGGAGTGGAAACGAAGAGGTGGAAACATATACAAGAAGAAAAGTGTATATTTCTATATGAAAAATAAGTAGAAATTGATGATGACGTGTATGTGATTCCACAGTGTCCTATGTATCCACAAGTAAGAGAGAATCATTGCATTGACCATGATAATTTGAATAGATTTTATTCGAAGGATAAGATCTATGACAATTTATGACATATATATTCAAAACAAGGCATATGAATAAGATCATATTACAACACCAGAAAAATATTAAAATTTAAGATGAGGGTTGGTAACATGATGGGATGGAATCGATTAAGAAATGGGGAATTTAAGACACATATTTACGCAATAAACAATTAGTCATTCAAGGCTTTATAAAAAATAAGGTAATAGAAAAGTTGTGGCAAGACATTTATGAAAAAATTGTATTCCATCAATTTGAGACCCAACCCAATGACTACTTATACATAACACAATTACCCTTAAGAGGAAATATTTATGCATTAAAAATATATATAATTTTTAATTCATACCAAATTAACATTATTTAGGAGCGGAAATTGAGACATAAAAACATATAAAACAATAATAACATTTATTTCTATTTTTCAAACAAGGAGAAATGGAGGATGTGATGCATGTGATATTTTCCTATGTATGAACAAGTAAATGAGACACATTGCGTTCACCATGATGATTTGAATATCTTACTTTAAAAGGAGACAATATATGTTAATTTATGACATATATATTCAAAACAAGGCTAAGGTTTGGTACGATGATGGGATGAAATGGATTAATAAATGAGGAAATTAAGACAAAGATCTACCCAATGAACCATTAGTTATTCAAGGCTTTATATAAAATAATTTAATGAAGAAGTTGTGACAAATTATTGATGAGAAAATTATATTCTATCAACTAAAGACCAATTCAATAATTACTAACAACATTTAAAAAAAAAAACATATTTATATATAAAGTTATATAATTTATTAATTTAAAACAAGGTACAATTACATGTATAATGACTAGCAACATTATTGAAACACCAACCTCTATATATATATCCTTTCCTTGGCTTGGCTTTCCTAGGATATCTATATTGTGTATGGTGAATAATTAACTTATTTACTAATCTCCTCTTCATTATGGTGTAAGCCACATAAGTACAAACCAAGGCCAAAAAAATAAGTCACAAGGACATAACTTCATAGATGAAATATCTCTTTTGTAACGAAGTATTAACTCTTTGGTAATGTCTCGTACTAAGTTCCCATTATATAGGAGTGGAAACAAAAAGATGAAAATCTCTCGTTTAGGGGTGATATATTTGGGAAAAGGTTACGCTCAACTACAAGAGTGATGTATGGAACTCGGAGAGGAGGTAAACTTTTGGGAAAGGTTGCCTTCAACTACAAGAGCAATCTATGGAATTGGGAGCGCTGATAAGGCTATGCTTTATATGCAACTCAAAGTTTCAAGGTTAAGGAGGGAGTTCAAGACATTATATTTAAAATATAATATTTTATTAATTTACAAAATTGAAGTAATTTAAATTTAAATTATCTACAAAGTTAAGTTGGGTTGGGTTAGGTGTAGTGTAATTTTTTTTAAATGGTAAATATATTTTTTTAATATTTGATTCAGAAGTTTTTTAAGAAAAGGATATTGTTTTAAAAAAAAATCAATTTCTTTTAAGTTTTCGATGCTTCATAACTCCTTATTTTTTATTACTGAAAAATTATATCTTAAAAAGTTTGATTATATCAAACATTTAAATTTTTGAGAAATTTTCTCCATAAATTTTTTTGAGAAATTCTCCATAAAATTTTGACAAATAAAATAACAATTTTAAATTTAGACATTGTGCTTTTTTAGCAAATAAAAAAACATTTTAAATTTACACATTGTATTTGAATAAGTTTGGCATCAAATTTAAAATACCTTATGGGACGGGTTTAGTAGAGGTAGATATTTGTATTTTTACCATTAGAATAAATAGCAAAAATCTATTGTGTTCACATTATTACACCAAAGGCGTACACCTATTGATAATGGGCAGATTTAATAGGGGTTTAGTGTTTAATAAGTTTTCTATGAACAGGATTAAATATGGCTGGAATATTCTTAGTAGTCACACAAAATAAATGGTTCCGCTCCAAAATTGAAAAGGTTCACGAATTAAGTATTTTATTCAATATTTATTATTTATTTATTTATATCTATTAATTTTTTTTGTCGAATAATTATTTATTTATATGTCAAATTGAAAAAATAAAAAATAAAATGATAAACAATTTAATAAATAAATAATAAAAAAGTTAATATAATAAATATATATTGAAAGTTATAATATGAATAATTATACTTATATCTTGTGTGGATCCATTTCCAAGTTCCAAGTATATCGTACAAGGGAATATACCTACCGAACACGCTTATAACTAATGCATTAAAAAGGATGATGTTAAATGTACATATGAAGTGTACACCCCTCATCATTTATGGGTTACTTTGAGAGATTTATAATAAATGATGGTTGTAATGATTAAGTTTCAACACCACTTAGGCATACCTTTTAGGCATAGTTAGAACATAATATAATAGTTTATATTAATATTTAGGCATAGTTAGAATATAATGTATTAGTTTATATTAATATTTAGGGAAGGAGCATACCATTTAGGCATAGTTAGAATATAATATAATAGTTTATATTAATATTTTGTTAGAATACAATATATTAGTTTATATTAATATTTAGGGAAGTAGCATACCATTTAGAATATAATATAATAGTTTCTATTAATATTTAGAAAATGATTATATTATCTTTTATTGTTAATGAAAACTTTAAATATTTTTTGTCATTTTGAAAATAATTTTTAGGTGGAGTGGAAGATAATGGTTTAGTAATAATTATTATGTTTATAGGTCAATTTTTTAATTACAAATTTCAATCTTATGGTTAACAATTAAGCATTTATAAAAATATGGGTTAACCAATTTATTTTTTCACATTTACTTTTTAGAATTAAGAAATTATTAAACCAAGTTTTAATTGCCACTAAGTATATTTATACAAATACAACTAACATTACTTAATTTTTAATTTTTACATGTTAATTAAATTTTTACATTAATTAACTTTTTACATCTTGTAAAAACTAATTTGGCACTTATGATTATTGGAATGTGAAGGGTGACATACAGGTTTCAATTTCAATATAAGGTTAAAGCATGAACAGATGAAGCGTTTCAATTTCAATGTAACGTCGTCGTGCTCTTTCTTTACCAGGTTGACAGTAGTTTGTTTTTAATTGTGCTGCACACATTTCCCTTCCTGTCAATTACAGAATCGGCTACAAGGTGGAAGTGGAATGCTCTTGAGCGATGTTTCTTTACCAGGTGGAGAGTTGTGCATTTCAGTCTTGGATTAATTCTGTTTGTTGAAACTATTTATGATTGCGTTGTTTCGAATGGATCAATCAGTTATTTTGTTATTAAACGGTGGTGCTGCGAGTTGAGAAATCAGTTTGGTGGAAATCAATACATAGTGAAATTTTATTCTGTATTTATTGTATTTCAGGTGAAGGATCTGTCTTATTACTGTGAAGTAAAGTAAATATGCAGACGACGAAAGAGAAGATGAGCAACATGGGCACCGCAGCTAAGGAGGGGATGGATAAAGTGAAGGCTTCTACCTAGGAGAAGGTATTTTCAAAATGTGTTTTTTTCTCCTACACTAAAATTGATTTTTTCTACTTCACTGTTGTTGTTATATATGCATGCAGATGGAGAAGGTTACTGCACATAACCCTACAGACAAAGAAATCTTCCATGAGAAGAAGGATGACTAAAAAAAAATAACGATTAATGTTTTGTTTCTTATCTCTGCGGTAGTGTAGAAAAAATACATGCAGACTAGATTGTTGAATCTTGGATCAGACTTCTTCATCTATCCCTCGCCTATTGCTGGCTGGCTGCAGCCTTCTTCTAGTGTATGGTAATCCTGCCTCGTCCTGTAAATGTTTAGAAATGCTTTGTCATTCTGAAATCAATAAAAATATTTAACAATTAGGGTTTTGAAATCAATTAAAAAATAACGATTACAATTTAGTTTCTTATATATGCGGCACAGTAGATAAAATTCATGCAAAAGATGGGTTATAGTGTGGCGCGTGGAGACTGTTTTTTTTTTTTCTACTTCAAAAAACGTTTGAAAATAAATTTGTCACTGTGTTCACTTAAACCGCCCTTCATATCGCTTTGGGAAGTCTTTGATTGTGAAGAAATATGGGGTGACTTTTCCTTGGTGAATATTTTTTATGACACCCATTAGCGATGCATTAAAATTAATTAGTCATACATTACGATTCAATAAGTCTATCACTGTAAACTGATCTTCATTGGAAACCGCCCTTTTTACTTTTTCTGAAACAGTGAATACGCCAACTCAGGCATTTACTATACTTTTAGCAAAACCCTATAGTCTAAAGTTTAATATATAGACACTTTTAGACTATTAAAACTCATGAGTCATCCATTACAATACAAAAATAAGTCTGTCACCAGAAACGGATGACTTTTATGTGGATTAATGGCTTTTATTTCGATAATAATTATTTAATATATATATACTTTTAGACTGTATTAAAACTCATTAGTCATCGTAGCCATGGATATATAGAAAATATTATGTAATAAACCGATGGCTATTATCTCTATTAATGGATTTTATTTGGATAATAATATTACATTGTATAATAATTATTGCATTTTAAAACATTTAGAAACCGATGGATTTTATATTGATAATTATGCCAGGAAAAATATTTATTATTCCTGGCTCTTAAATGTAATAATTAATATTCCTGGCTAAGTTCTCCATGGAAGAAATTTTCCAGGCTGAACATTTAGCAAAACACTACGGTCTAAAATTTAATATATATTCTTATTCTGATATGTAGATTTTTGTTTTAAATATGTTGTTATTTTTTAATATTATTTTATATATATAATTTTTTTTATATAAATATTTTTATAAATTAGTAACAATTATATTTAAGTAAAAGTGGTTGATATAAGTTGATTGATCTCATTTTTTACCCTTTTAAATTAATGGGCTAATATATCAATCAGTTTTACTTAAATGTGGTTATCATTTTTTACCCTTTTAAATTAATGGGCTAATATATCAATCAGTTTTACTTAAATGTGGTTATCATTAGTTTAAATTAAATTTAATTAAAACATTTAAAAATATATATATTAAAAGATCTCCATACAAGAGTTGGCTGGGATGTGTCATAGGAGAGATTTTTTGAATTGCTATTGGATACATTTGCTTTTACACAGTGAATTCTACAAAAAGAGCCTAACACATAAACAAAAAAACATTGCATTTACTCAAAAATATTGTGCGCATCTCTTCTTGACCGTCTGGTTCCACATCTCTTCCTGACCGTCTGGTTCCTCGTCTTTTGGCTGCTTCCTCACCGTCTGGTTCCTCATCTTCTTGCACAGAGACATTTAAGTCCAAGGTCTTGTTCCTGGCCCCAGAGAAGAGGCTTCATCAGAGATGGATGGAGAAGATGAAGGGGAAGCTGGTGCAACAATGAATTCTAGGTTTGCAAATTGTTGCCTGAGCACTTCACATTCATCGTGCATCCTCTAATGGTGAATTGTTTGTTCAACTATGATTTCCATGATAGACAAAACATATGCTGATAAAACTCTAAGTTGAATTTGCAGAGTTTGGATTGTGTTAACTAGATCATCTTGTTCCTCATCTATGATTGCTCGTCGTCCTCTTTGATTCTGCCTCATATTCTTGGAATTGCAAGCCTGTTCTGGGAGAAGAATGAAGAGACTGATGGTTTTGGAGGAGGAGAAGACGTCCTCCCACAGGAGTATGGAAATCCACATGGTGACAGCTTGGAGCGCGAGAGTGGTTGTAAAATAAGAGTTATCCATCTCCCGTGTGAAGTACAGGAGGCGATTTGGAATAACGTTGAGAGCATGCGCGCACGAGGTGAGAAGGACTGATCTGCTCACTGAAATGTGGTCGTTAATGCCGAGAGAGGAAGCAAAGTACCAAGGTGACGTTGGGGCAAACGAGTGGAAAGAGATCCAAGTCCAGATACATAGCGAAAAGGTGAAGGAACCAGGGGCTGGTCGGCGAGGGGACTTCCACACACGAGGGAGGACTTAAGAAGGAGGGGAGGGTGGCATGAGCTGGAGAATTGTCGAGGTGACACAAAGGGGAGGCACACAGTAGGAGGATCGAAGGATAGATGTCGAGATGGAGGGGCAAGGTGGCCCCATACCACATGGCGGGAATGATGCGCAGAAGCAAAATACACATCAACTTCAAGCAATAGGGTTGAGAGAGAGGCGATATTAACAAACAACGAACTGGATTATTTAGTTATGGCTAGGTTTACTTGCTCATCAATGTCTTTGTTATTGTGTCTAAAGACATGGAAATGGATTAGATTATGAAAGGATTGGAAGGCTAAGTAGATACGATGGGAGATGGATTTGAGAAAGATATGGATTTGAGAAAGATATTGGTTGGGTGGGTACCTTTCGATACATAGTTGATGATTAGTTTGGTGTCTCCAATGACTGAAAGTGAATGGATGTTCAACTGTTGGCAAGAAAGAGGCTTTAAGAAAACGTAAGCTTCAACTTAATTGTTTGTAGCTATTCCCAAACTCCAATGAAAGCAGAAGAAAAATACACATCAACTTCAAGCGATAGGGCTGAGAGAGAGGCAATATTAACAAACAACGAACTGGATTATTTAGTTATGGCTAGGTTTACTTGCTCATCAATGTCCTTGTTATTGTGTCTAAAGACATGAAAATGGATTAGATTATGAAAGGATTGGGAGGCTAAGTAGATACGATGGGAGATGGATTTGAGAAAGATATTGGTTGGGTGGGTACCTTTCAATACATGGTTGATGATTAGCTTGGTGTCTCCAATGACTGAAAGTGAATGGATGTTCAATTGTTAATGACTGAAAGTGAATGGATGTTCAATTGTTGGCAAGAAAGAGGCTTTAAGAAAACGTAAGCTTCAACTTAATTGTTTGTAGCTATTCCCAAACTCCAAAAAGAAAGGACCTTATTTACTCATGGGCAAAAAAATGACCCGTGGGTCTGCTACGCCTAGGTTACCTTTAAAAGTACCATCAAAGAAGACACGGTCTCTATTGCTTGTTCGGCCAATGGAAGAACTCGAGCTCGGAATGAAGCTCCGAGGAAGATCTGGGCGAAGAGGGAGGGGTAGAAGCCAGATAAACATATATATATATATATATATATATATATATATATATATAATCTTTATCTCTATTCATTTTTATATTTTTTAGATGACACGTCAACTTTTCTTAAATATGTAAAATCATTTAAATAAAAAAAACTGTACCTTCTGGGAATGCCATTGGTAGATTACGCACGCAGCGAGAAGGCGCGACATTATCGACGAACGTTTTTAAGCGAATCGTCTAACTTTCGTTTTGGAATAAAATTATTTGACCAAAGAATAACACATCAAATCCTAGAGCTATTACAAAACATCAAATACGTTTTAATAAATATTTCTCCTCTCATTTTATTTTAAAATTCAAATGCTTTACCACCTTGCAGTTATGACTTGAAAAACAAAACAAATCATCAACCAATGAGCGAAAACCAGAAGGATAACATGCTCATTTAAGTCATCTCGAAAATAACATCTTGATTTAGAGAAGTAATGTGAACAATTATTTTCAATATTCGCAGTATAATTAACTAATTACCTCAATGTTCGGAATTCATCAAAATACAATATAACAATGTTGTCACTTTATGGAAAAATTTGACATTGTCCGAGCTGCTTGACATTTCATGCATGATTCGAACAGAATCTTCCTTAAATCATTCTTGCTCGTCTGGGAGGGACTTTCAACAAACATCTCGATACGCGGAGGATTCAAATCTTTCAACTTTTCAACCTCATAAGGTTTCAGATTCAGCTCCAGTGAAAGCACATCCACGGTAATCTCGGCCATGTACTCATGCTGAAGTGCGTCTGCCATGCTGATTCTTTTCCGAGGATTAAAAACAAGAATTCTCTCTAACAAATCGACAGCGCTTTTATCAGCTACATCCACAAATATATCATTCAGAGGACGCGAGGGAGTAAGAGGCAACCGAGTTTTGACAAACAGGCGGGCCATCTCATCTTCAATCATTTCTGAGAGATCGTCATCGTCGGGTGGAGGAATTATCTCAGCGATCTTCTTTAGATTGTCTATATCAGTGTTGCAACCTGAGAAACCCAACGAATATGGTCTTCGCAGCAACATGTCTGCAAAAACGCAACCCAACGACCATATGTCAACAGCAGGGCCGTAATTAGACTGATTGCCTAACTCTGTAAGGAACAGCTCGGGAGGCCTGTAGAGCTTCGCGATGACCGTTTCAGTCATTCCGGGCGCTCTTATTCGAGCTAGGCCAAAGTCACATAATTTTCCTGTTTGGTTCTCCTATATGAGAATGTTGTCGGACTTCAAATCGCGATGTAGGACATTGGCAGCGTGCAAATACTCTAACTCCTTCGGATTTTATGGATTTCAGTTGCAACACATTTTTGTGCCGTCCCAACGACTTGCACGGAGAGGAATGGCAACAGTTGTTATAAATTCAAATTATTATAGGTTTCAAGAAATTTCAAATTAACGGCTACAAAATTGGCAAGAAAATTTAAGTTAACAACGGCTACAAGAATTGCAGGAAAATTTAAGTTAACAACGGCTACAAGAATTGCAAGTAAATTTAAATCAACAACGGCTGTCATGCGTCCGGAATTTTTTCGAGTCACAGGTCCTAGATTTCAAGAAATTTCCAAACAAACAACGACGGCAATGCTTCGAAATAAATTGAAATGAACAGCAGCTACGAGGTTTGAAATTCGAAAGAACAATAGTTCAGAGAATTTTGGAATTGATTCACTATCAACAGCGTAAAATACGAGCTGAGAAATGTTAACCCAGAATTTGAATAGGCAATATCAACATTAGAATGTAGAATGAATGTAAGCATAAACAAAACAGGCCATCTCTTTATAGTTATAAATGAGAATATAAATCGTCATATCTGTTTACCTCGTTCATAATCAACTTGACATTTAAGGGAGCCGCTGACCGGATAGATTGATCCAAATTCCCATTCATCATTTCCATCACAATATAAATATCGTCAAAAGTATCTTTATTAACAGGTCGCATGATCTCCTTAAACGCCACGATAAAAGGGTGGTTGATTTGGCTGTGAATTAGCACTTCACCCATGACTCTGTCGGTAAAATCCTGGTGTCTGAAAATATTATCTAATTTCTAATTTCTTGATGGCAACGTTCTCACCATTGGTTTTGTCCGTGGCCCAGCAGACCAATCCGTTTGAACCCCCGCCCAAAACACCATGAAGCTTATACTTCTCGTCTATCTCGAACTTTGAAAAAATGTTGGACTTCAAATCGTTTGGAAAATTGACTGTCACTTCATATCTTCTCTTCCCTTTAGCCGCAGACGGCCTGGGAAGCTTTTCAATATTTACCTCCATTGGTTTCGCTGTATATTAAGGGAACTTAATATTTATCTTCTATTTATAGATCCGAGTGCAAGGCTAGCTGACCTCAAAACGGTAGGCACAAGGAATTAAAACTGATAATTTAAAAGTAACTCGTAAAAGGAAAGCGAGCCGTCACCGGACAGGACAAAGAAAAGGTCCGTGCAAAAGAGACTCATAAAATCTAGTAAATTAATATGGTAAATGAGCATCCCAATTATAGTGCAAGAGCGCTAGATCTAATATCTTACACACCGTATAACTTACCTTCAAATGAATAAACATTTTAGAAAACGCGATGTCACTTAAAAGTTTGGGAAGTGTACAAATTAAATTAAGTGGATGCAAATGGGTAGGCGTCCGTGTGGAGAAAGTTACAAGCTAAAAGTTGATGTGTAGTGTTTTTCAATTGAATTTTTTTTTTATGTTTTAAATAAAGTCACGCTTAAAGATAATAGAAAAACAAAATGTTTTTTTGTTTTTTTACTATTTTTCATTTATGTTGTATGAGTTTTTGAAAAGTGGGAACTTTGGGAAAGTGGGTAAAGTGTCCTGAATAAGTAGAAGTTCCTCTCAAAAGTGAAGATAATATATATTAAAAAAAATATAAAAAATATTTTTAGAAAAAGTGAATTTGAAAGTATTGATTTATTTGACTTTCATGTTTTGTTTGGGCTCTAAGGAAAACATAACTATAAAGTGAGTATTATTAAGTTTTTTTACTTAATTAATTTTTGAAATAATATTTACCAATTTAGTCTTATTTTTATAGTGATATTTTAAATAAATATAATGAAAATATTTGTAAGAAATTATGTATTTGTAATAATTGAATAAATATATTCACATTTTAATTTAATATAATTCTAATTCAAATCTCTTAGCTTAGAAAACTGGTTCCCAAGCTCTCATTTCTTTGATGTTCAAGCTCCCAAATTCCCAAAAGAGTTTCCAACCAATTGGGGACATTTCCAACTAGTTCCCAAGCTCCTGAAACTTAGGGAACGAGTTTCAAAGATGTTGGAAATGGCAGGAACGGGTTCTACTGAAACTATGTTTTTCATTTGTTTAGATAATTGAAAAAGAAAATGATTTTTTTTTTACTATTTTTCATTTGTTTAGTTTTGTATAATTAACTTATATTTATTTTAAAATCTATGAAGTATTTAAAAGAGATTTAAATTTTTATGATTTAATTTTTTTATTAATGATTTTTAGAGCCTTAACATCTCTCCCATATTGGGGTGTAAAGTAGGTGTAGAGAACCTACCTACTCTAGGTACAATAAGTGTCACTACTCTCAGTAAAATAAATGCATAGTTGTGTATTTATGTATAATTGCTTCATGAATTTACAAGTACAATCATAAGTATTTATGAAAAAAATATTTATTTTGCAACAAGTAAATAAAAATATAGAATTGAAAGAAAAAATATTTTTTAAAATAGAATATATTTAACTTATTTTTTAAGGGAGATTAAAACTTATGGAGTTAAGAATAATAAGTAAATTGTATTTGCAATTTTGATATCCTTTATGTTAAAGATGACTCAACTTACAATATAATTATTTTTAGTAGTGCTTTAAAACACATTTAATATAATTACATATTTTTAGATAATAAACTATGTAAGCTAGTTATTTAAGCATGTACATATTTTGTTGAATGGTATTTTATTGTGTGTAGAGGATTATTTACTTAATATCATATTGATAGAATCTCATTTTCTAATCCATTTCTTGCAATAACTTCTTTATTATGTCCTTCTATATTGTATCAACAAATATAGAATCTTAATTCTGGTTCTGGTTTATATTCTTATTCTTTGCATTATGAAAATATTTTTAGAAATTACTCTTGGTGCCTTATCATTTTAATATCGGAGAAGTTTTTCTAACTTCCACATGCCCACATAAGAGTATGTTTTCTTCTCTTGCATGTTTTAATAGCCCACATAGTGATCTACTCTTTTTTTTTTTTAATTAAGGATAAATTCCCTTATTTATGACATGTTTTGTAGCAATCTTTAGGCCACTACTCCTTTTTTTTTTAATTAAGGATAAATTCCCTTATTTATGACATGTTTTGTAACAATCTTTAAGTCACTTTGATTAGTTCCCACCTTGAGTTCTAGTATATTTCCCTACCCTCCATATAATCCCATATTTAGTTTTTTGGTCTCCACCTTCTACACTCTAAGGTCACTAGAATGCCTCCATGCTATGAATCATTTCCTAATGATTTGAAAGCTCCTTGTTTTAGTTTTGATCAAAATCTTCTAAATCATTTCCTAATGATTTGAAAGCTCTTTGTTTTAGTTTTGATCACACTAATTCTAATTTTTATAGCACTCTTTTAAATTATAGTCATAAAATGAATAGACAAATCTTAGATTATTAAATTCCTTTTTCATACTTCAAAGCCAAACTTAACATGAGAAAGTGCATTATATCACATCAGAAAATGAATAGACAAATCCTAGATTATTGAATTCTTTTTGCATACTTCAAAACCAAACTTAACATGAGAAAGGACACAAAAAAAAAAAATTATTTGAATGTAATATTGAATATATAGTTGAATATTAAATCATTTTTTCATAAACCCTTACTAATGGTTAAGAACATGTGTTTCATAAACCCTATTGTAGTTTCATAATGGTTAAGAACATGTGTTTCCTCTTAAGAGGTCACAAGTTCAAATCCAGTAAAATAAATAAAATTATAATTATAAATATAAATATAATATTTTGAAATAGATTATTATTATTATTATTATTAAGTTTGCAATTTTTTATATTAAATATGTTTCAGAAAATTATTTATTTATATCTTTATTGTTTTTAACCTTTCAATTTTTATTGGAGGCTTTGCTCCTTCTCATGTATTATTTTCATTCTATTCTAACTTTTTAAGATGATTTGCAATATGTTTTTTTTTCAATCTTTTCAATCTAAATATCTTAAGTTATAAAGGTTCTAAGTTTGTTATTATTGCATAACCTACATAACCTAAGTTCTAAGTAAACTTTTCACTGTGCTCAAATTTTAGTATCATTGCATTAACACTTTGCACTGCACTTAAATTTCAATATCAGGTCACCGTCTGCACCCAAATTTTCTCTTCCTCCACATGGCATTAGACATGGCCTTAGATCACATTGTATTGTTATCATGTTTTCCTTAGATCACATCATATTGTTATCCATTTCATAATGGTTTTCCTTCATGTTGCAAACATGAATCTGAAACTCAAATCATTGTAGTTTCTACCCTATTCTTTTCTAGAGGAGGGCAAACATGATAATGGATATAAATACTTTAGAATGTATGTTTACAAGGATAGGTTGTAGTATGGGGTGGGCATGATAGAATGTATTAAATATGTTCTTATTGCATATGGAGATGCTCCTGATTTAACCATGATAGCATGGATAAAAGGAGAAAAAAATTGATACTCAAGATTGAAGGAAGATCTCTAAATGGAACTAGCACTAGCATATCGAAGTGTAAACACACACTTATATATGATACACCAACAACATAGCCTCTAACATATCAAAGACCACTAACACCATAGTCTACGTTGAATTTGTTGCTCGTGGGTTAAGATCCTTGACCTACAGTTAAGGTATAAACTATGGGCTATTGCTTTCACTATATGGGCTCTCACTTACATTGATTTATAAATAAATCAAGACCAATATGAAATATGTTATTTTATCTCCTCTTACCTAAGTTGTCACTTACATTGATTTATCAATAAATCAAGAGAAATATGCAATGTCATTTTATCTCCTCTTACATAACCCATAGAGAGAAGCCTCCATGGAAAAAAATAAACCATAATTAGTGTGATTTTAAAATTATCAAACGAACAAAATTTAGAATGTTCTAACTGAGCATAGTTTTTATTCCACAACTTTTCTAGTAGCCATCTTGACTTATAAATTTTCATCTTTAAAATATGGAATATTTCTCGGAGTCAAACCTTTACCTAACCGAACACATGTGCTTGGATAGGTAATGGAGAAATCTCTTGCTTTAGGAAAATGCGCCTTAGCTATGAAAGTGAGATTGCTACGAAGAGAACCAATATACCCTAATGATATTGATTGGTATCATCAACACTACCCATTCTCAAATGTTGAGGGAAAGATGTCTAATCATGAACCATTGCAACCCACTATCTGGACATCCTACGAAAAGAAAGAAAACAATTATTCATGTTTTAGTCTCTTCGACCGAAACCCTATATATATGTCATTTTGTTGATTCCAAAAATACAATACAAATTGATTTTCCTATTTCCATATTGATATGCATCTTAATTCTTCATCCAAAATATGAACCCCCACTATACGGAAGAGATAAAGAAGGAAATTGAAAAAATGTTAGCCGCAGGATTAATTTTCCTTTCTTTCATATCGAAAATTGAACAACCAGAAATTCAGACTACAAAGGAAACCAATCACCCATTAGTATGCACAAAAATATAGGCAATACTTACCCTCTTTATAATAATGGAACCAATCCTATCCATCTAATCACAAGTCTGTTTGGTGTGGAATACGTATACATTTAGAACATCTTTCAACTACACATAGACAAAGTAGAGTGTTAGTCTGTATTTCCTTGAGGGTCTCACCGGGCTTCCTTTGCCGCTAGAATGAATGAGTGAAATTATTGATTTGGTTCACTAGAAGTCCAATACTATCGGTAAAGTATTCAGTAGAGAATATGCTGGGAACATCGCCTCCCCATTTTTTTTTCTCCAAGATTGTTTTCTTTATTTCTTAATGACCTGTTATCCCCGATATCTAGGGATAACTAGGAGATCATGTCTCGAGGCCCACATGGTCCTAGACATGGAGTACGAGAGCAGATTGACTTGAGCATGGCCCTTGAGGGCCCATCTTTTCTTCTTCTCAGCCATACTTGT
>SNQJ01S0148895.1:56399-79896 GCA_010110895.2 Picea sitchensis
TGTTTTCCATGTTTCATTATTGAAGAAATATGTACATGATGCTAATCATATAATTGACTGGTCTGTGATCCAGGTGGAACCGAAGGGAGAATTTCTACCAAAACCCCAATGCATACTGGATAGAAAGGAAACCCCACTCCGGAACAGAACCATTGCACAGGTCAAGGTGCAATGGAAACATTTTGGCCCAGATGAGGCTACATGCGAATTGGAGGATGCCATGAGACAGGCATATCCAATTTTGTTTAATTCTATACATGTAATTCATGTCAGTAGCTAAGAACATCGAGGATGATGTTCCTTTTAAGGGGGAGGGAATTGTAACACCCTGTTTCCCCCAACTTGTAAATATAACTGGACTGGCCAAGAACTATGACGAACTCACAAATATGAATATGTGATGTAAATGGACCTTGAGGAAAAGGTCAATGAATGAGAATGACATTTTGAATTATTGTAGGACTGCTGGGATGTGCGAAAAAGAGACCACGATGGCGGTGGAGGGAACCTGGAAAGGTGGCGTTAACTTCCACCGAGAATTAACACCGTATTTGGATTCCACTGGCCCGGAGAACCAAAAGCGGCTCGCTGGCCCCGAATTTAATGCCTCGTAGGATGGTGGGCGGATGGATTAATTATGGATGGGATGGTGAACTGCCCATCCGTAGAGTCGTCAGGCCTGATCAGACACGAGGGGAATCGTGCCACACGAAACCTCTCTAGAGGATAAGGCGTGAGGTAGAAGCGATTGGAAAGGGGGCAGACGCGAGGGGAACTCTGGAATTTTTTTTACGCAGAGTGAGTGATAGCAAAGAGGAAGGATTGCAACCTTTGCTCCTGGTCACTGGCAGATAGAGAGACGCAGTCTCAGAGCACTGTGGTCTCAGCTTGGGGGTGGCTAGTGGTAAATCCGTCGGGAGTCACTGAGCCTACGATTGGGTGGAAATGGGCACCCCTCTCAGCAATTGTACCCACTTTTGGTGTATTTCTGATAAGTGTTTTACATATTTCATATTCAAAATTCATATGCTGATATATATGCTCATAGAACTGTGAAATTGTGAATGATTTCAGTGTAAGAATGTCTGTGCAGTGTTTTGATAAGAATTAATAGATATATGCTTATAACAGAGGAAACCATGCACGAATTACGTTAATAAATGAATCTACTTATGCCTAGGTTGAACTAAGTTAGGCTTCCATCCCATTCTTGGGAAGTTGTTGACCCTTATCTGCCTCTAGGAATGCCTCGGTATAGATCTCCTCATAGAGATTCCCTCCTTGGAGAGGTTTGCCAAGAACCTGGAAAAAGGACTTGAATGGGAAAGTCTTAATAACCTTGTATGAGGAGGAATGACCCTCTTAAGGTTCTGAGGTAGTAGCATAGGGATAAGTAACAAATCGACGAATGAGATCTCGTCGAATGACCCATATCCATTCATGACCGTTAGACTAACGACAGTAACAAGGGTGTTACATACCTTGTCCCTTTTTCCCTCTATCTTCATGAACAGAGAGGAAATCGGGATCGTAGATCCCAAGGCCCAGGAGAACATTTGGACCGTTGATCTTTTCGCATCCTCGAAGTAGTGGAAGAATGCACAAGGTGGGACAATCTGAGTCGTTGGATCTCATCCAGAAGATCCCATCAGCCGTTGAATCAGGTTAAGATGCTCGGAGTTTAGTCTCTGGGGTGTGCGCAGGAAGAATGGATCTAGACCGTTAGATCTTGGTCCATTTACCCGTCAGTCGTCAGATTGGATAGGAGGTGCACGGGGTTTAACCCTTCTCACACCAGGCAGACGTCTTGACCTTCATCGGGATATCGGCATTCGGGAAATCGGAGTTCCCGAGGTTGAAGGAATTGGGACATCACAAGTCTCGAAATCCTGGAGAGATCAGAACCGTCCATCTTGAGGAGGATGCATGGCAGCAATTGGTCCCATCGGGGAAAGGCCCGACAAGAAGTTGATGATCAGTGTTTGGGTCATCGGGATATCAGGGATCCTGGTGACAAAGTGTTTACGCATTTTGGAATCGCCAACCGTGAAACTCCGATAAGTGGGAGCCAGCTATCAGCTAGTCGGGATCCGAGGAATCGGGAATCACGGGGACGAGAATTCCATACATTGTGAAACTCCAAACTCCAAAACCTCGACGAGAGGTAAGGTTGTGGTCATGGGGACATTGGTCACGTGGACTAAAGACTTAGCCCAGGAGGCTAAGGCAGCAGAGGAGCATGTCGGGAATCGGGGATCGGTGAACCAAGTTGTTGGGACATCACGAGTGTCAAAACCCCGATAGGAGGAATCTCGACAAAAGTATATGGTTGTTGTCATATAGAGGAAGTTCGTATGGACCCAAAAGGTCTGGCCCAGGGGACTAGTGGAAACTAACATCCTATCGGGATGTCAAGGATTCCGAGGACCAAATGTTTATGCTTTTTGACATTGCGATGTTCGAAACCCCGATGGGAGACAAGATTGCAGTCTTGTGGAATAGTGGTCACGTGGGCTAGAGGTCTGGCTCGGAGAGCTAATGGAAGTTGGAGCGTGTCAGGATTTGAAGGATCAAGAATCCCATGGGCCAATGTATTGCGGCACGTAAAAGATCGAAACCCCGATGAGCAGTGAGACTGCGGTCACGGGGATAACAGTCGTATGCGCCAGGAGCCTAGCAAGGAGAGCTAGTGCATAAAGAGTACGTCGGGATTCGAGGGATTGCGAATCCTGAGGACGAGTGTGTTTCAACATTGAAATGTCCGAATATATGATGAGGAGGCATGGCTACGGTCATATAGGGGGAAGGTCATGTGGACCACGAGCATAGCCAGGAGGGCTAACGCGTAAAGGGTGTGTATCGGTAAAGTTGCTCATCGGAGATCGAGATTTCGAGAGGACAGGAACTTTTGTCATCAGGAATCACGAAACTCCGAAACCCGAAGCTATCATCGAGGAAATGTCATAGGTGTGTGAAGAAGAGGCCGTGACAGGGAAATAAAGGCCTGTAGATCGGGATTGGCCTTTCGCTGCTGCGAGCTTCAGAATTCTCATTGTTGAGAAATCAACGAAAAATTTGATTGTAGGTAGTGGGTATGTTACATGAGCTTTCCCAGGTTTCCCATGATCTTGTCTGAAATGTTGGGAGGTGGGTGACCATACAGGGCTATATGAACATGAAACACAACATTATGACATATTTCATAAAAGAAATCCTTGGATTTCTCTTCCCATATCTTGGAATGGTAGAAATGAATGGGCTTGACGGTGGCCAAGGTCCATCTCCAATCCATCGATGGAAAAGGTGTCATGAAATAGATGAGGTCCATGATATATGCTGACATGTAAAAGGGGGTAGGTTGTCCTTTTGATTTTGTTGTTTTATATTTGACAATCCCCTTGGCCAAGTTATTGGACAACATTTTGACCCAATTGAAAGTGAAACTCCCTGCTACCTCGTGCATGATGGATACCCATTCCACCGAGAAATGCGTAGGGCTTTTCTTACCAAACAATCGACATTGAATCATGGATACATACACCATATGAGTTTCGAAAGACATTGTGGCATATATACCATGAGCGTCGGTTCTGAATCTCTACAAGTACCCCCACCAAGAATTGATTATATCGTGACAATTCCCAGCATACCAGACGCATTCCTTTTTCTCAAACTCCAGAATGACTGCAACATTATATGTATATATAGGATTAGGGGAGATTTTATACATTACTTATAGATGTTCTAGTTGGAAAGAGCCGATGACAACTTTATGATGGTTGATGATGCTCCTATTCTGGATGTCAACATGTTTTGAGGCCCAGCTTATCATGTCATTATAAGGCATGAGTCTCAGACGTGCAACTATATTGTGTAGCTTTGACTGTGCTATGTGTCTGATTTTGGCTGCATAAGTGTCATCCTATTCTTCGACGGAGTCCTCTGCACAATTCATGATTTCATTTTCCAAAATCTCAAACACCTGCATCCAAGTTTTAACGATGTCTATGGCTCGCAACATGTTGTCTGAAAGAATGTCTGTATTCGGGTTCGAATCCTCGCCCGTCGCATCAGGATTTTTCATCATCTTTCGTGGTTCCATATTCTCTAATAGAACAAAGTGAGGTTACCTTTTGCAGAGAAAATATGTGAGTCTTTCAAATAGATATAACTTCTAATTTGCGAAGGTGAAAATGAATTCAAAATTGAAGTGCTTTTATTCAAACCAGATTCATTGATTTTCATATAGATTCACTGATGAAAAATTTATCAACGTTAATGGAAATGTCTACCTGGTGATCTGCAATCTTCGTTTGAATCATTATCCTTAATTAGTCATAAATTCCATAAACACTTCGATAGTTTGCGTTCATGAGTTTTAGATGTGACAGAGTGGGAACCTCCCCAATCTCAAACTCGTGAAAAGATTAATCTATGAAAACCTTAATTAATCATGTTTAAGATGGTTCATTAACTTCAAGTGTTTTGGGAGTTTAGAGTTCGAGTTATTTTAATGTATCTTGAGAGGAACTTCCTGAAATCTGAAACTGCAAATCAAATAATTGATTTTAAGTCTTAATTAATCAGACTTAATTTTAAGTATTTCATAAGTTCGGAATTTGGAAATTTTAGCATACATTTCAAGGGAAATGTCTGAAATCTAAACTATGAAGTCATTAATTATCTCTTGATCATGATTAACTTATTTATTTAAATTTTAATACTTCGACATTTTGATATTTCGGTGATCCGCGAATTCATTCTTTGTTAAATTCCTGAAGGACCATCTCCTGTAGTGACGTGTTATAGACTACACCATTCTGACATGTAGAGAAAAGGAATGTGCCATGTATTACTTGGCATCGTGTGAATCCTCCAATGAAAATGTCAAAAACGGATGCCACGTGTCAACTTAGGAAAGAATCAAAAGGTACATGTGTCCTACAACTTGTTCCTTTAAAAAGGTTTAGGAAACGTTGTGAGAAGACACCTTCGGGTTTCAGAGTTTCTGATTTTTTATTGTTAAGACTTATTCAAAGATCTAAAGCGCGGAGCTCCAAAGCGACTATTGGAGATTTACCTCTTTAAAATTCAGGGAGCTCCAAAACTCCAGAGGTATTAGGATCGTTCGATCAAAAAGGAAAAAATCATCAACGATGGATATCGTGTGCGCCTTATTATTAACCAACTAGAAAATGAATTTTATTTAAAATTAAAATGTCATTTACCAATTTTCCATTTTCTTTGGGTAGAATTATATTTTCATGAGGTGAAAAGTATAAAGCTCAAAATTTCAGAATTGTATGTGTTCCAACATAGGCTCCATATGGGGATCAGGTCCCCCCGTGAGATGCGAAAGAACAGTATATCGAGTGCCTTTATTGGGAAAATGGAGTCATTATTGCATTTTTGGAAAACACTTTTAGGAGTTAATCATACAGAGAAAAATTGGACTCCAACTGAATCTCAGAAAACCTTCAAAACACACCTAATTATTGATCTCAAGTTAGGCTATTTAAAATTTCCCTTTCGTAAAACTGAGTTCAAATATGTTTAAGATAATCAAAACGACTTTAACTGAAATATCAGACTTCAGCCGACTTCATTCACATCATGGCTAAGTAGATGTAATAATTTATTTTGGGAAACCCCCATTGGTTAAGAATGTAAATATTACCAGAAAGAGAATTAGATGTCAGATTATGTCTTGTAGATATGTATGACTTCCATACAGATATCATAGATATTGCTTCACTTCCAACGAGCTTGTTCAGTACCCCAGTGAAGTTATCTACTTCTCCCATTGAATTTCCTTTCACCACTTCAATTAGCACTTTTACATTTTGCTGAGATGAGGGGAATCATTACATGAATTTGCTTTCATCATCTCTTTGGACAAAATGGGTGCAATCAAATTATGAATTTCCTTTCACTATATGTCTTATATTTTAATATTTTGAAGTGGGGGCAATCAATCTCTATGTATCATACAAGGGAAGATATATGCTTAAAATTTAAAAAGAAGGTATGTCAATGATTTTTAAATATACTATGAAACTAATTTCCTCCCAATCTTCAATACACCTTCCCCTATAGGGAATATTTTATATGGATTTTGAATTTTTTAGGAATTGACCTTGAGCAAACTTGTTAGTTTACAATTTGATAGAAGATCTAAAGTTATCAGGATTAGCCTAGACATACTTTCGTTCAGTTAAAATCATAGGAACAAAAATATTTTCTCCTAATCTCATTTTGAAGATATGTTTTTAAGTTTTCAGAATCAAGGTGAAATTCTTTATTTCTATGAAGACTAAGGAAAGGTAGCAAAAATCAGAACAGAATAAAAGCTCGGGGATAGAAAAAATAAAATAGAATGAGGACTCAGAGGGCCTAATGCAAAATAATCCTAGTCCCAATCAAGTCTATTTATTGATTCTCGAACTTCCTTTCAAGCCTTTTTTATTCTTTTTTTATTTTTCTTTTTATTTCATTTTTTGTTTAATTTTTTATTTCATCCAGAGAAGGCTTCAGAATTTCTCATTATGACATTCTAAGCTGTAATTTTATACTTATATGATCTTTGATCAAGAGACAATATTAACATGAATGAAACCCCCTTTACGTTCGATAAGATTTCCTTAAAATTTTAGTTTGAACTAGTCGGGTAGGAGTTTATACCTCATATTTCCTTTCTTTTTTCAATCAACCAGATCATTAATTTATCACCTGTTTTTGAGAGAAAGCGAATGTTATGAAAAATGAGTGTCGGATTCCGATGCATTCTTATCTCTCATATGAAAGAAAGTATTATGCATGGGAACAAAATTGGAAATGTTAGAAAAATCCGTAGAATAGAGATGGTATGTGATACATATGCTTTTATTTTCTACTTTGATGATGTCAAGTAAACATGGTTTATTTACAATGAATTATAAAATGACTTGGATAATTTACAAAAGAAATGAAAAATTGCAAATTGAAAAAAAAAAAAAAAAAACGTCGATCCAAACCATTATATACAATGGGAATCTAAAATATGACTACTGCATAAAATGTTTTAGGTAACGTGCATTGATAGGAGTGTCAAGAATTTGTCCATTGAGGTTTTCTAGTAAGAAGGAATTTTTCCCCTTAGCAGTTGCAATTCTGAATGGTCCGAACTAGATATGGTCGAACTTGCCATGTTTCCCCGCATCTTCTTTCCTAGCATCCCTCTTCAAAACTAGATCGCCAGGGAGAAACTCCCTATCTTTAGTTTTTTTATCGAAAAGCACCTTCATATTATCTTGGTACTTTTGAATTTTATCGTCTACTTCAGCCTTATTTTTATGAACTTCAATGATTTGATTCATCCTTCTTGTAATGTTGTTTGGCTCCTCATTTGCATCCTTCCATAGTTTCATCACAACAATAGAAATATTGATAGGAAGGACAATGTCAATACCATAAAACAATTGAAAAGGGGACATACCTATTGATTTCTTGGTGCCTATTTGGTTCATCCATAAGGCGTATTTCAGGTGGATGTGCCAAGCCTTTTTGTTTTCTGTCAACAATTTTTTTACTATAATCATCAGGCTCTTGTTAGAGGATTCATCCAGACCATTCTCCTGAGGATAATAGTTTGTAGAGTGTCCTAACACAATGATATACTTTAGGAATAAATTGACCATTCCCATAGATTTCAAAGCTTGTGCATTGTCAGTGACTATTTTCCAAGGACAACCAAATCTTGATAGGATGTTTTATTCCGAGAATTTTATCACTACCGAATCCGTAGAATTCTGAGTTGGAATGGCTTCTACCCATTTCGTGAAGTACTTGGTAGTGGTTAGAATCCATTTATGTTGAGAACTTGATTGCAGATGAATTTATTCGATGAAGTACAGGCCCCATTGTTGAAAAGGGGCTTCATATTTTACTGGGATTATGGGTAGGGCATGGAGCTTCTGCTTGCAAGTGAACAGTTGGAAGGAATCACAGGCTCTGACCCTCACATTCACATTAGTGAATAACTTTGGCCAGTAATATCCATCTCTTAAAATATTATAGGTCGTTGCTCTCCATGCATGGTGTCCTCCACACACTCCTTCATAGAATTCTTCGATGACGCCTTTTGTTTCAGATTATGTTAGGAAACATAACAAGAAACCTAGTGTTATAAGGGAAACACTCTCTATCATGGCCAAGGGAAACCATAACAGACAGATGTGACTACAGAAATCAACTCAATTCCAACATATGCTATATAGATTAATGTGCAATACAAGAAAGAGTCCTACCTCGATCCAACGTTTGATGATGTTCCACCATTGAGCACTTTGACCCAAATCTTTATACCTGCAAGAAGTTCTTAACAAACAAGTGAAGCAAGTATATAGTGATGATATAAAATGAGTTAGCACATCATATAGCATAATCCATTAATAAACATTACAAACACACCCATGGATAATAATCATATATTTGTAAGATACCAATAGGATGGGAAAGGAGTAGTTATATTAATAATTGATCAACAGAAGTGTCAACATTACAAACTTCTGTGTTGGCACGGTTCAAAACCAAGAAAACAAGTTCCTTCCAACTGGGTCTCCACCACTTCAATCCTCCACCAAAGGCAAGCTCATGAGAAAGAGGAAAAGAGGTACTCTCAACAATATTGGAAGAGATTGGGGGCTAAACACTGTGTTAAGACTTGAGGGACAAATGGATATAGACTCAATATGAAGTAATTTCTCGAGAGTAACTTTGCTCTCAAAGTTGAATTCTTTCTCATTATTTTCCATAGTTCAAAATTGTGTTCTAATAGCCTCCATAATACAACTGAAGGGCCGATTTGGAATGTTTCCAGTATATGGAAGGCAAAGGATCATATATCTTCTATCGTGACATGGAAACCTGACCTCATTTTGTATTTTCTGGCACAAATCCTGATATACATGAACTGTTGTGGAGAAACAAGCGTATACACATCTTGTATAGTTGATAGGGAGCGTATATGTGGAAAAATGTATGGTTTATCTCTGGATTGATCAAAAAAGAGATGATAAGTTTGCACAGGAAAATGGAAAAAGGCCCTCTGTGCAAGATAACAATGGTGAGGAAAATCTTGATATAACACCTAGAGGGTCTTTCCAGTAAATATGGCCATCAATAATACATTATTTAATTACGTGCAGCTTCAAAGTCCTTGATTTAGACAGATTCATGTGATTCGGCCACTAAAGTGTAAGGAGGTATGTAACAATATCGTGATACCGGGTAGAGGCGGAAAAGTTATATTCAATTTGAACAGTAAGCACCTGATCGTCAATTTCCTCTATATCTGGGAGGGATTTGTATGATTCGAGGATATTTATCTTGAGCACCCTGAAATTTAATTCAGCCAACAGCTTCGCTAGGCCTTGAACTTTGACTAGTTTGGTTGGTTTCACTTCTAGATCAAACTCTTGAATTTTAGCTAACCATTGACCTCTTCTCCCATCACTGTCCAGTTGAACCAAGATGTCTTTGATAGCATTTATTGGCACTTAAGTGATTATCTAGGAATGTAGTAATTATGTTCTAAAGGATTTGAGAGCCTTCACCATTGTGTATGATTACTTCTCAAGTATATTGTATCTTAATTCTGCATCCCTGAGGCTTTTGCTAAAAAAGATATTGGTTGCTTGAATCCTTCCTCATGTTTTTGCAGGAGTACCCCTGCAACAGTATGTTCAGAAGTGAATCAGAAGATCAGGAATTCCTTCGTATAGTCTAGACATGCTAGCACATGTGCTTCCCCTATAGCTTTCTTGATGCGCTCAAAAGATGCTTTAGCTTCAACAGTCCATTTCACTTCGTTTTCTTTCTTCAACATATCTGTAATCATTTTAATTATTTTAGCAAAGTTGGGAATAATTCTTCTCAAAAAGTTGATCTTTCCTAAAAAAGATTGAATTTATTTTCTATTCCTAGGAATATTAATCGTGTCTATAGCCTCAACTCGCTTAGGGTCGACCTTGATTCCTTCTTTTGAAATTATATGACCCAAAAGATTACCTTATTGCATAGAAAAATGTGATTTCTTGGGATTAGGAGACAAATCGAAATTTCTTCATTTTTCGAAGGTCTGCCTGAGGTGTAGCAGATGTTCTGCATCAATTTTAGAAAAAACTGTCAAATCATCAAGATAAATAAAAACAAATTTGTCTTTATCACCGAAGAATGTGATGTCCATCTCTCTCTAGAAAGTATCCCCTGCATTCATCAAAACAAATGGCATTTTATCGTATATAAAGGTTCCCCACATAGTGGTAAACACAGTCTTTTCCCTGTAGTCTTCATGGACATCGATTTGATTGTATCCGGAAAAACCATCAATCATGGACATCAATTTGATTGTATCCAGAAAAACCATCAATCATGGACATCGATTTGATTGTATCCAGAAAAACCATCAATCATGGACATCGATTTGATTGTATCTGGAAAAACCATCAATCATGGACATCCTGTTAGCTCCAAATACCTTTTCTAGAACATGATCTATTCTCGGGAGCAGGTAGTTGTCTTTGAGGGAAGACCGATTCAAGTTTCTGAAATCTACACAGATCCTTACTTCACCATTTTTATTTTCGACGGGGACTAAATTCACTATCCATTCAAAATACCTGAGTTGGATGATAATGTTTTCATCGATACGTTTCTTGACTTCCCTTTCTATCACTGGCAGGAGAATAGGGTTTATTTGTCTAAGTTTTTGTATGAAATGTTTAAAACCATGTTTTAAAGGAATCTTATGTTCAATAATCAAGGTACCATAAGTTTTCAGATCATCATAAGACCAAGCAAAACCATCTTTGTATTTCCTAAGAATCTCAACAAACTTACTCTTCATTTGGACCGGAAGGTATTTTGATATCTTGACCATTTTGGGATCTTCACTAGTTCCCACATTACAGTCTTCAACTTCTTAGAGTTGGGGATGTAAGGTAGACTTTAAATGTATGTCATCCTCGTCAAACAACCTTTCTAAGGGGATCATGCCTCTGGGAATCTGATTGTTCTTAAGAAAGAGAATGCGGTGGTTTGCAATCTTGTCTTGGAATTTTTCTGGGTTTTCCCCTTCTTGCATAACCCAAGAAGGATCATTTTGGTTTTCCTGATCTATGTCAGTTTTAGAAAAATCATTAACCATCTCCAGAAACTATTTTATTTGTTTGTCATCTTTGAACACTTGCCAGTGATGAACATTGTTCGGGATTGAAGTTTTATGCCTCAGCCCGATGTGATACTTCAATTTCAAGAAAGTATGGGATATGAAGGTCGCAGTAGCCTTGGCCAAGGAGTAAGAAAGTTGGTTCTCCATCCTTGGAATAGAGTGAATAATAAAAGATGAGAAAAATTTCTCTATAATATCCCATGCACAATTTATGTATGATCTCAACCTCAGATATTCGATTATTAACTTCCTTGCAACTTCTAATCCTAAAACCAGAGCTTCATATTCACATACATTATTTGTATAATCAATATGCCATTGTAATATATAAGAGAAGGGAATTACTTACTCATCACCTGGTTCCAAGAATAACACTCAAGCTCCTGCTCCTTCGTAGGATGAAGCACCATCGAAGAACATTTTCCACATTCCTTCTCTAACATCTACATTTTTCTTTGTTTTTTCTATTTTTTTATTTTCTTCTTCTGTACATTATTCAAAATCGTCACCTATAGATAATATACAATTTCCTAAGTCCTGATCAACAACATAGATTGGGTAATTATTGGGTTTTTGAGGGTTACTTACAGTATACATCAATCTAGTTTCTATGTACAATCGTGTGAATTTCCCACCAAAAATTGGTATCGTAGCGTAAGTCATGTCCAACTGAACTGAGCCTCCTAGTTTGGAACCCCAAGACCTGGATAAGAGCATGCCATACTTTCCAGAGACGTCAATAATGACCATATCCATAAGGATACTTTTCACAGGGATCTGAGCAAGATTTACTACCAAATATTTAATCATTCCTAGACACTTAACCTTCGTATAATCAAACGAGTACAAGTATTGATAAGGTCTAGTAATTTCGAGTCCCAACGTTTCCATGATAATTTTAGGAATCAAATTATGAGAGGCCCAAGAGTCTAACATGAAATTGTGGATTAAATGGTCATGCATAGTTAGTGTAATATAGAATGGAGAAAAAAATATGTATTATTTTCAATGTGAGGACCAAACATGATTGTAGCTATTTCATCCTGTAGGTTAGTAACGTCTAAATGACATTCAACATCGGAAAAAATTATCACTTTAGCGATTTTATTTTTATAAATAGAGTTTTTTGCAAGTTCAACGAGAGGCATTGGGATTCTAATTTTATTAAGTTCATTTTCTAAACTGAAACCTCCAATTTTTTTTTCAATTTCTCTAGTTGGAATTTCTACTTCTGTATTTTCTAGTTTCTTAGTTTTCATTGTTCTTGTTTCAACGGGCTTTGTTCCGGTAACTTGTGTTTCAGTTGGTGGTTTAGTAACTGCTACCTCATTAATTTTACTTCACGACAAATAAAATGTTGGTGGAACATTCGTAGAATTTTTTTCTCTAGTCCTTAAATCATACCTTTGTTGGGGTTCGACCATTATTGAGTCGATGAGACCTTGATACGTAGAATCTCCCAGATTGTTGATTTTTTCCTCATTATTAAACATGGATTCTAGGTCTAATGATTTCTCATCATTCTTCCTGGTTAAGTGTGGCTCTAGATCTTCATCGCTAAGGTTATTCATATCTTCTTCTAACTCCTCATAATTTTTCATTTCCTCCCTCTGCATAGAACTTAGTTTTAAACGGGGCTTGGATATTTTGATCTTCATTTTTTACTTGTATTTGTTGTATCTAGGGGTTAGGGTTTCTCTTCAATTGATTCCTATCATATGGATCCAGTTTGGCTTGATCGAATTCCATTATGGAGATTTTGTTTGATAAATCTTTAATTATCTTGGCCATCTCATCCATTTTTTCTTCTGCGGACTTCCCCAATCTAGAGGGACCTGCCTGTTCTTTAAAATGCATAGGTTCTCTATCTCCCATCTCAACCTTAGTTTTTAATTTCCCGGATGCCATCATATTATATTCAATTTCTATGGAATCATATTACATTCCTGCTAGAGTGGTATATCTCCTTTCTCTTAGAAGTGGAGTGAAATCAGAATCAAAATACCCTGCAAAAGTTACCTTTCTAGCAGGTTTAGAAGGTTTGACTTCGATTTCTATTTTGTTATACAGTTTATTGAACCTATGGATCAGTTCAAGGACTGATTCAAAAGTCTTCTTTCATAAAGCCCTAGATTTGGTTAAATAATAAATATGGTCCTTTTTCTCTCCCCACTGTCTTAGGAAGGTGTTTTCTAGTTCGTCATATGATCGTATGGAACCTACAGGGATTCCTATGAACCAGTTTCTCACTTGTCCTTCAAAGGTTTGTAATAACAGTCTTGAGTAAACGTCCTCGTGTTCGATGCCAAGGGTATCGAAAAACTGATAAAAAAAAGATATGTGTTCGGTTGCGGTCAGATCTCCTTCTCCCATGAACTTGGGGAGGTTCTTCATGTAATTTTTGAGAAAATCATGAAGGACAACATGGAGGACCAAAGGAGCGTATCTAGAAACTACCTTGAAAATATTATAGGGGGTTTACCTCCGATTCCACCAGCCATTGGAAGTCTAGGAGACAAACTTCGGGGACTAAAAAGGGGATTTTCAAAAAAATCGAGGAACTGAGTTGTTGACCTCTCGACTACCTCGGGGTGTGACGAAGGAAGTTTGGGAAAAATACCGATAGGAGATGGAAGATATATATGAGGAGGAAAACGGAAATTTGGGCTGGTTTCCTGAGATTTACAAGATGTATATATACGAGAGACGATAGGGGATGAATTACAGTATAAAAAATACTCTTCAGAGTTTTAGGAAACTGAAACCTTCACTTCAGGAAAGGAGAGAACCGAAAGGGTGTCAATGATAGTGAGTATCCAAAGGTATCTTACACTTGTAAAAGTATCCATCAATTCAATCTCAACTTTCATCTCAGGAACAATTACCTGTGGATTTTCGATTTTAATCTTAGGTTTACTAGTTGATGTCTCTGCAGAATGAATTTGTTTAAAACTTTCTTTAGGGGTTAGTTCTTTAGTGTGAACCTTAGCATTAGCTTGTGTAGCTCTGGGTTGGTAAACCTTACCTGCTGATGCAACAATCAATTTGAGGTATCCCACTAGTTTCAACAACTTTTTAGGATCTAACACTGGTGTGGTCTTCTTATCACCTAGTTTTTTCCTAGTATTTTTTCGAACGAATGTCAGTTTTGTCTACGGTGGAGTCGCCAAGTGAAAATAAAAATAATCCTTACTTATGTATTTCAATCTTTGTTCACCATCAAAGATCAAAATTTACTTTGTCATTTTCCTCGGGAAAATGATTTTGTTTCTTCGTCCTCGGTAGCGACACAAAAAAAATGTTGTTCCTGAGATTAATCTTAAGGATCAAAGAGCAATTTCAGGCATCAGGAGTGTTTTAAGAAAATGTTTTAAATGCATTCTTTTCCTACCTTTAGTTATACAAGAAATGATCCTTAAATGAAATTAATAATAAGATAGGATAGAGGTTGTATTCCCTTGACTGAGTCACAATTATAATATCAAATGGTGTGAAAGAAAGTTACAAAATTGTTAAACAAAGCTAGGCATCAATTGCATATGAGTCTCACCTTGTTTGCAGCGGAACAAATGTAGAGAGTGCACCCTTGGATAGGATACGAAATGGAGTAATTAACATAGCTTGTAGGTATTGTTTTACTCATAGTAAATACAGAGGAAAATTTGATTACTTAATGAATTGTTGGTTTAATATGATCACAGTAGTTGTAATACCAAATTGTAATGAATCGCTTTTCATAAAGAAATTCAGAGAAATGAAAATACAAAGGAAACACATAACTCAAATTGAACGAAAATTAGAATCTCTCTCTGCACTTGTATTAATACTAAAAAAAGAGAGTTTCTCTATTACATCCGGCAAGAAGCAGCCTTAAATAGATATTGAATCTATGTACTTATAAAACATTTTTCACAACTAAAAATGGTTGGACTTCTTACAATATTTAATTAAAATAGCATATAATTGAATAAAACAACAATGCGTAAAAATTTTATGAGCTTTGTTGGTGCTCTCCTCTGTCTCTTCATATGCTGGTAGAAACACCTCTTTTCCTTAGTCCTTTAGGATGAACACAGATTCCATACATAATACCTTAATAATTTGGCATACTGTCTTGTCCGTTTTGGTTTTGTTTCCATATGTCCCTCCAGATATATTCAACAATGCAATGAACCACATTTGAGATCAGGGGGGAAGGATAATTGGATGAGTAACATTGCATGGCTTGTCAAGGAATGTATAACAGGAATAGGAAAAAGTAATTGTTTGTGGAAAGAATGATAATTGGACAAGTGTGTGATGATGAATTAGGGATAAGTGGAGATTAGAATGCGAGTGAATGAGATAAGTGGTTGTAGGAAGGTGAAAGGTAAGGAGGGAAAAAGGAAAGGGCACTGTGCATGTTTTCTTACTTATTATTGTCTATGCTTTCTTTTCCGTGTTCAATACATTGGTTGCATCTATCGAATAATTCCACCACGAACCTTGAGGGATCAATTGTTTTATTTACCTTGAAATTGAATAATTTCCTTTCTACCTGAGGCAACTTTTCTTGGATCCTTTTCACTTCTTGAGATGTGGCCTAGAAATATGATCTTGGATTCACTATCCATTTATTGATTTTAAGAAGATCAATCTGGATTGTTTCCTAAATGGATGTCAGAGTTTCTTCTTTGCTTTTTCTAGAATTTTGCTAGTTCATTTCTATATCAATTTCACTTAGGGCTTGTGAGATATTGGTTCCCTAAAAATAAATTAGCTTCTTGTCTAAAGATGAGAACACTTCTAAGAAAGACTCTTTTGCCTCTCTTATAAATCTCTTTCTCTCTGCCAAATTTGTTTCCCATGCCTTTAGGGACATATCACTCCTTAATTGTTCAGAAGGAGAGAGCAGAGGGAAATCAAGGACATTATCATTCTGCACCAATATGATGGCTTCTTGAAACTTAGCTCGGGCTGAGCGGGCCTCTCTTTCCTTGACATAGATTTCCTTCAAAGAAAGGTCTACTGTCTGGTAGCACTTTTGGAAGGCATCTACCTTCAAAAAAAGGTTCTGTTGGGCAGCTTCCAGACTTTCATTTACTTCCAGTGCTTGAGTTTGGAAAGTCGAGATGTCTATCGAGGTACCTTCAATCAGGTCAAATCTATCTTTTCATTTATCTATCAATTCATCACGCCGAGTGACCAGACCTTGGTTGGTTTGTGAACAATTATGGAGATCCTCGAGGTTGGCATGGAGTTGTTGAATTTACTGTCGATCATGAGCTCTCATTTTCTCAAAGTCTTGAATCATCCTCTTCTTGATAGTCTATTCCATGGCATGTATATAACTTTGAAAGTGCTCTACCAATAGGCACTTATGTCGCATTTGTTTGGTCAAATTTTCCACATACCATTGATTGGAAGTGGCAAAAAAACCTATCGAGCCTGCAACTTCCTTTGCAAATTATAGATCATCTCGGTCATTCCTGTCATACACCATTATCTATATTTTAATTATCACTCCATATTTCTTATTTGATTCCTTTTTCACAATGGATTTTCATTTCTTACTATAAAACAAATCTGAAGGAGGCATCTCTTCGGGCGAGATGGGGGTAAGATCACTTACAAACACAATTTTGGAATTAGGATTTATGAAGATGGATTGTAGTGGTGTCAGTGGAAATATCTGTGGACTATTGCCATCCTGTTGTATTTGAGGTGCCAACAAGGGTAGTTGTTGACGAAGGAGTCACATATTTTTCCTTCTTTAGGAAATCTTTGAGTCGAGCTAGTGCATGGGAGCTTAGCTGGCCTAACAGTGATGCTTCAAATTTCGGTGTTAACACCTCCAAGCTCTTTGAGTTGTCCTAAACTTTATGTTTATCAGAGTGACATGATTCAGACCCTATAGGCATGGTTTCCTATGAAGGGGGAGCGACTATTTTCTCTCCTTGTAGTACCTTTGGTAGACGTTTTCGCCTGTGCTTTTAAAAACTGATAAAACCATCTTGTTGATCTAGGGCCAGGGTTTGGAATCTATCTTGAACATCCTTATAAGATCTAAATCCCTTGAATACTTCGTCATATGGGGAATTTTCATGCATATATCGTTTCATGTTGAACTGGGCTAGGTGTTTTTCCACAATCTTACATGGATCATGTTTATTGAACTTGATGTCAACCAATTTGACATCCTCCAGGGCTGCAACCTCAACTTTGAAGTGACTAAAATCCAATAATGAAAACATGCCAACTTGAATAGGGAAAGTTGGCCATACCTTTTTCTGTGCTACTTTTAGTTGTTTGTTGATTCCTCCTGTCACTGTCTGGTATGCCACTTCTCTACACACTAGTATGTCGGGTAGAAATTGTCGGATAGCATGACGATGAACCGAGAAACAAAAAAATTTGATGTAGGAAAAATTCTCCACGATAAACCAATCTGGGAGCTTGCCCAGGTTTCCCATGATCTTGTCTGAAATTTGGGGAGGTGGGTGACCATACACGGCTATATGAACAGGAACCATAAAATTGTGACAGATTTAATAAAATAAATGCTTAGATTTCTCTTCCCATAGCTTGGAATGGTAGAAATTAATGGGATCGGTGTTGGCCCAGGTCCATCTCCAATTCATCAATGGAAAAGGTGTCACGAAACATATGGCGTCCATGATATATGCCGACATGGAAAAGGGGGAAGGTTGTCCTTTTGATTTCGTTGTTTTATATTCGACAATACCCTTGGCCAAGTTATCAAACAACATTTTGGCCCAATTGAAAGTGAAACCCTCTGTTACCTCGTGCGTGATGGATACCCATTCCACCGAGTAATACGTAGGGATATTCTTCTCGGACAATAGACATATCATCATGGCTCCATACACCATATGAGCATCCAAAGACACTCTAGAATATATACCATGACTGTCGGTTCTAAATCCCTCTTGGTGCCCCCACCAAGATTTGATTATATCGTGGCAATTCTTGGCATACCGGGCACATTCCATTTTCTCGAGCTCTAGAATGAATGCAACATTGTATGTATATATAGTATTAGTGGAGACTTTATACATTACTTGCAAATGTTCCGGTTGGAAAGAGCCGACGACAACCTTTGGATGGTTGATGATGCTCCTAGTCTAGACGTCAACATATTCAAAGGCCCAATTTATCATGTCATTATAAGGCATGAGTCTTAGTCATGTAGCTATATTATGTAGCTCTCGTTGTGCTATGTGTCTGATTTTGGCTGCATAAGTGTCATGCTCTTCTTCGGTGGAGTCCTCTAGACAATTCATGATTTTACGTTCCAGAATCTCGAACACCTGGGTCCAAGTTTTAACGATGTCTCTAGCTCGCGACATGGTATCCGAAAAAATGTCTGCAATCAGGTTCGAATCCTCTCCCGCCGCATCAGGATTTTTCGTCATCTTCCGTTGTGGTATACTCTCTAAGAGAACAAAGTGAGGTTACCTGTTGCAGATAAAATCTGTGAGTCTTTCAAATACATAGAATTTCTAATTTGCGAAGGTGAAAATAAATTCAAAATTGAAGTGCTTTTATTCAGATCAAATTCATTGATTTTCGTATAGCTTTAGTGATAAAAAAATTTATGAACGTTAATGAAAATGTCTACTTAGTGATCCAAAATATGCGTTTGAATAATTATCGTTAATTAGTCATAAATTCCATAAAAAATTTGAAGGTTTGCATTCAAGAGTTTTAGATGTGACAGAGTGGGAACCTCCCGAATCCCAAACTCGCACAAAGATTAATCTCTAGAACCCACGAAAAGAGTTTCAGGAGTTCGGAGTTTAGGGACTTTTAATGTATCTCTAGAGGAACTTCTCGAAACCCGAAATTGAGAAGAAAATAATTGATTTTAACTCTTAACTAATCACCCTTAATTTTAAGCATTTCAGAAGTTGAGACTTCAGATATTTTAGCATACAATTCAGGGGAAACTTCCAAATTCTAAACTGCGAAGTCATTAATTATCTATTTATCATGATTAACTTAATTATTGAACATTTAATACTTCCGCATTTTGATATTTCAATGATTCGTGAATTCATTCTTTGTTAAATTCCCGAAGGATCATCTCCCGTAGTGACGTTTTATAGACTACGTCATTATGAAGTGTCAAGAAAAGGAAGGTGTCATGTATTACTTGGCATCATGTGAATCCTACAATGAAAATGTCAAAAACATGTGCCATGTGTCAACTGAGGAAAGACACAAAAGGTACATGTGTCCTACGACTTGTTCCTTTAAAAAGGTTTACGAAAATTTATGAGTAGACACCTTCGGGTTTCATAGTTTCGAAGTTTTTATTGTTAAGACTTATTGAAACATCCGAAGCACGGAGCTCTGAAGTGACCATTAGAGATTTACCTCTTTAAAATTTAGGCGGCTCCAAAACTCCGTAGGTATTAGGACCGCTCGATCAAAAAGGAAAATCTCATCAACGATGGATATAGTGTGCGCCTTATTATTAACCAACCAACAAATGAATTTGATTTAAAATTAAAATGTCATTTACCAATTTTCCATTTTATTTGGGTAGAATTATATTTTCATGTGGTGAAAAATATAAAGCTCAAAAGTTTAGAACTGTATATGTTCCAACAATAATATGTATCATTTACAAAAGATGTATAGTACTTGGCTACTCAATTCACGATATTTAAGTGTTACATTTCATATGCACCACTTGAAGACATATCTGACACCTTGTGTTTACGTGTTAGATTTCATATGCATCGCTTGAAGACATCCTTGACACCTTTTGATAAGTGAAGAAACGTGGATCACATTCACCAGCATATGCACCATGACTTCCCTAACATTTGTGATGAGTAAAGGAACGCGACGTTATTGTTTTGTGTTTTCTTTTTTCTTTTTTTTTTGTTGTTCTTTGTTAATTGAATCTAAGACTAGAAGATTTTCATATGGATCATTCACTATGACTCTTTTTGTGGGGTAATTGTCTCATAAACTTGAAGGAAGTGAACCGCAACAGATTTTTGAATACCTACATTAGTATGATTGAAACACATCGAAAACATGTAAATTGTTGGTTTTGTTGTTTGGGGTACATCTTAGTGAGTGGTAAGTCAAAGTGCCCTACATCCATTCTCTGATTTACCCACATCATTCGGTTATCCCACATACTCTTCCATGCAATACACCTAAAATTTTGTGTGTTATTAATGTGTTATGATGTTGTTATTCTCTCTAATAAAGTTAGCAAATATATACATGTTTTACCTTTCCATGTCTACCCATGAGATTCTCTATAAATTATTTTCCTAATTTTTATTTGGTTATGATTATAATCATTTCTAATGCCTGTAATCGTTTTGTAAAGTAATTTTTATATTGATTGTGGGATATTGCAATGGATGTAGAAAAAATAAAAAAATCCATGAAAAACAGAGTCTCCATTTGTATAAATTTTAGGGGATTCTAGAATCTGAATACATGCTTGTAGCCTCTAGTCCTTTGGAATTACTAAAGGAAATGAACATGAATCCACAAGGCAAAAATTTGGGTGTTGCTACAATGCTTTACAATATATATTCATTTATTTGGTAGAAAAACTCCAATATATATTCATTTATTTGGTAGAAAAACTCCGATCTGCTGCAAATTGAATCAATCCATTCTCTACGTGAAGACAAAAGAAATAAAAATGGAATCCCTCTCCTCCTCTCATCAGCAACTACGTTCACCCATTTGAGGCCGCTGAAGTTTTCATCATCCCTCATGCACAAAGTTCTCTCGGCAGGAACATAGCCGCTAGAGTGGCACTTGTTAAACTAGGCATTGCCAATCATAAATAGTATGCATGGGAGGGCCAACAAACACTCATAAAATAACAAGCAAACAGAGTGACGTCACGATCATAAAATAACAAAACCCTTTAGTGCCCTCATTATCATTATCTTAAGATGATATTGAGTCCAACAATTCAAGACGTCTTTCAGAACAAAAAGCTTTAAAGGTTTGAATTCGATGGCAAAATTAGGTTTTATTCGTGAATCAAGTATTTTTATTCAAAATTTATTATTTGTTAACTTTATTAATTCAAAATTTAAGGTTTAATAAATATTTATGTACAATATTTCGAAGGTGGGGTGGAGCAATATGATAAAATTTTTGTTGGAAAATAATGATAAAATTGGTTGGTTTATCTTACTTTAAAAAAGTAAGAAAGTAAGAGATTGTTTTAGTTTCTTTAAAATTAAAATATAATATGATTATAGGTAGGGAAATCTAAGATGAAGTGTTTTTTATTTTTTACTAGTTTAGTATGAGAAAAGTGATAAATTTTTTCATATCGCAATTTCACTATATAAATGATGAAATTTTTTTATTTATTTTTAGCAATGTTCATTTTCTTTTTGAGTATACATATAAAAAAATCAAATATATTATATATAATGTTGGAGAATAATGAAAATTAATTTCTTAGGTTTAAATTTGATGTTTATTTAAAAATTTGATTATGTTCATTATAGATTTGTTACAACCATCTAAACCTAATGACCTCCTATATAATGTTCTCTTTATTGATCAATAAAATGCACAATGACCGACTTTGGTTAGGTAGCTTCCAGGCGTAGCCTGCCTCACCTATGAGGCATTGATATCCTTTCCATTTTCTAAGTTGGTATTAGAGCTGGGGATCGTTGTCTATCCTGGAGAGGTGGATCACAGAAGAGAGATCTCTGTGCTAAGTCTGTGTGGAGAGCACATCTGTCAATTCGAGGAGAGCGTCTGTCAATTCGAGGAGAGCGCATCTGCTAATATCGCATCCCTGTTGGTGACGGAGAAGCCTGTGTGGAGAGGTGTGGTGACGGAGAATCCCACGCGGACGAGGCGTGAAGGAGAGATCGTTGTTGGACGAGGCATGGAGGGCGATTGGCATAGAGGAACCCTTCATGGTGTTCGTGCGCAAGAGAAGAGAAACATGTTCATGAGGAGGATCGCCCAGACTAGATCGTTGCGAGGGAGAGAGGGATTGGCCAGCTACTTCCTTCCACATTCCGAGAGGAGCCCAACGGGTCGCTGATTTGGGAAGGCGAGATCGATAGAAGGTGAGATCGTTGCGTCTCGTCAGTTCGAGGCGTGTTGGAGGAGAGATCGTTCGCGGCCTTTGTGTAGAGGAGAGATTGTTTCTACTGCTGATAGGAGAGATCACTGCTTTGGGCGTTCGAGGCGTTCTGCTCATTTATCGAATTGAACACTTGGGTACATTTTCTCGCTGGTGGTGCGGCCAGATCAAATAATTTGGATTTCATCCATTTGTAACCTATCATGGTAAAAAAAAAAAATTATGAATAATACTTATTTACATTTAACCTCAAATGAGGTGTCATTCTACGTGAGTAGAACTGGTACGGGGACACGCTCAAGCCATAGCACATCCTCTGCGCATATGATGCAAGAGAGGCGAGGTCAATCGCTAAGAAGGTCGATACTTGACATTTTATCTCATTAATTAATTATGGGTATTGATTTGTCAAGGAATGTACCCAAATTGTGAATAAACTAATGACGATATCAGTCCATAAAGAATTGTTAAAGCATATAATAGGCTTTGGGTGGAAATTATGAAATGTATGCATCTTAAAGAAACCTATGTTGAAAGTATTTGAAGAATGTGAGATATTAGTGAAGGAGAGATAATGAGTGCTCAATTCATGAGAGAGAATGGGTGGTGATATTATATTATTTTATTTAATGAAGAAGGAACGATTGACCAAGAGGACACTGAAGCCTCTCGTATCAAATTCTAGGTTGTTTTTTCTTGATAATTATCCCCGGGGGAGATATTGTCAGCTTGGAGGGCGGCGAAACAGACAAAAACGAGAAAGGTTTACATAGCACGATAAAGTGAGTGTGGAGAAATTGGCGAATGAATTAGAAAAGTGAGGTGTACGTGTCCATCTGTCGAACTTACACAACCTTCAATTTAAAAAAGAAAAGGAAGAAGATAAAAGGAGAATGCACCATGGGTAAGCAAAGGAAAATTAGATAGCTTCGGAGAGAGCTCAAAGTAGATGCAGGAAGAGTCATTGTATTGTATTTTGCAAATCAATATGGTGTGTTTCTAGTTGTAGATGAAGAACCCATACTTGAGGATCATAATTGTTAAATACATTGTACCCTCAACAGTATGATCGTACACTGCCAGCTGTACTGGACAGTTGTACTTTCTATTTTCGTCTTGTTTGAGCATATATAGCTCAACCATCTTACATTGTAATAAGGAGCTTAACCTCTTCAGTTCTGTTC
>SNQJ01S0148896.1:0-23497 GCA_010110895.2 Picea sitchensis
TCTCTGGCAAGTGTTTTAATTAGGTGCGGCAAAGGGAATCAATTTTCCAGTAGGGTAAATGCCTCAAGGTAAATTAATTTCTCATGAAAAAGTTATTTCAAAAAAGATTTTGTGAGGACCACTTTGCCTGCCTTGATGTAAGATCAGTTAATCTAATGAAGTTGCAGCTTTGCACTGGACACTTAAACATGAGACGATGTAAAGTTGCCTTAAATCGGCTGCTTTCCCCTTACACATTACAATAAGTCTCAAATACTTAACAAGGTTCACTCTGTTATATTAGTGGATGCCAAGCTGCTTTAAGTGTCTCAAGTTGCTTCACAAGCTTCTTCAAACATAGACAAGAAAGAAGAACACAATAGTATTACATGAAGGTTTAATCAAATTAGTATGTAGTATGTACAACAAAATCATTGAATGATTTTTGATATCCCTCATAGTAGGAAGTGGCCCTAACATCAACAAAGGATTCAAACAGGATTTTTATTCAGATCACAGCAGTGGCAGAAATTCTCATTGCTTCAATTCATATTCAGCAGAAAGCTCTAAACCCCGAGAACATTCAGTACAATCAATAGGGTCATCCTTGGCAAAACCAGACTTCCCTTTTTCATCCCAAACAGTATGAACTGCCACCGGGTAACTTTTGTTGGAAATCCCATGATTTTCATAGACATCTGCCAGCATTTTGCCCAGCTGCACCTGTGCCTCTGTTGTCAAGTGAAGTTTGTCCTCCTTGAGGGGAAGTCCTTTGGCATCAGCATAGTAAACATTTGGAATGTTAACACCCAACTGTGCTTCCCTCACCTTCTGCACAAGTTCACTGTAGGGAGGATCCCCCACAGTTATAGCAACCTGCAACAAACCACAATCAGAACTACCCATTAAACAAATGAGAAACGAATATATATCCAAGCCATTCATGCTCTAGCTTCAACTCAGCTAGGAAAGTAAAACAGAGAATTTTCATAACAAAAAATACAAGAATGATTAAATTTTATAAGAAAACGATAAAATCTCAGACGAGGGACAGGGGTGGGCAACTTACCAATGATTAGCTATCAATTATTGTGAGAAAGGCTAACCTTTGTACATTCCATCATAGTCCAAGTCCTCCCATGATTTTTGCCATAATGCCTAATGATGATGATGAGGATGATGATGATGATGTTTACCGTCCCCCGAGACTATTAAGGTCTATTGGTCAAGAAAAATGAATTCTTCAGTATGTTATTCCTATATTTGAATAGGGTGGAAATTAAAGTATCAAGATCATTATGGTTTTCAAAGTACCAAGATCATTAAGGTTTCCAGAAATGGGGAGGCCTTGAAGAGTAATTAAGTTGTGAAACTTGGTAAAGTTATGTCTTATATTAATAAAGGTAGAGCAAGTTAAAGGGAAATGATGTTCATCTTCAACCTCCTTTATATCACAAATTTTACAAAGTTGTTCATCCCAATATGTTTTTGGGTTAGTCCAATGACCAGTTTCACAATGGAGGTCAAGACTCAAGAGAATTGATCCTAATTTTGACAATATCATTTTGTTCTTTAAGCTCATAATTTTAGAAAAAAAGTTTTGATCAACGAATTATGAATTATAAAAACTTTGTAGACTGTAGTATTTCAACTTCCTCTCATTAATGATTTTGTTGTCATTTGAGATTTTATCTTTAAACTTCATGGGATGTAAGATTTAATATTGTAGATATTATTGATTTGATTATCTTCTTCTATGTTCAAATAGTTAAGCGGCAAGCCAAGCCTCAGAATCTTTAGCCCAACCTCTTTTAAATAATAAATCTCCATCCCTTCACCCATGCTTCTCTATTAACTAGCGTTCCCCCGGCTTGCTAAAATCTGATCTTCCCATAGGTGGTCTTGTCAATAATCTTTGTGTTCCTCCTCTAGATTATTACTTACGACTCTCAAAGATGTAGACTAGCAGCATTGCAGTTGGGCATATCCAAGTATTATCAAGGAGTTTTAACGGAAGAAACGGCATATTTCCTGTGGTTGCAGAAGGAATTAGAAGCTGTGTTGGTTGATTCCATGGAAACAAGATTAAAAGACCACTTAGAGTCATTATGGCTCCCAAAGAAGATCTGCAAGCGTGTTAACAAGTGCATAGAGGCTAGCTGTTTCCTTGATCACACTTGCAGATAATATGGAGATATGTATCAGCTTCTCAAGGATTGGTGCGAATCGGAATGGACCATAGGTCTTTAGCAAGATGTTCAGAGCTATCCATAGTATTTTTGGATGTAAGATGTGATAGATTTTAGTACAAGATATTCAGAAGCTCCTCGAGGATGACATGGAAGCACTGTCTAATTTGTTTGATCTGTATGTATGTAACATCCCCATCCAGCGATCCCAACCACAGGATGGGTAGCTACAACCAGGGAATTCCAAATTCCAACCCACAGAGGCCAAATATTCATAATAAGAACTAATTAAGCCTCCCAGGAAAGGCCAGAATTTAATATAATGCATCTGCAGGTGTGAAGGATTAAATGCAGTGAAAATAACAAACATAATCACACAAAGCATGCATAATACAATGATTTTCATAATAGAAAATAAATATAAATTTTGCATATTCATAGACAATGATAAGGCACTCCTCTTTTAATTGAAGAAGATCCAAGAAACTGGCTGCGTAAGAGCAATTTTCCACCCAACTGTAGGCATTTACTGCAGATACCACTGTCAAACCAAGCTATGACACCACTAGGCGAAGGAAATAAGCTACAGGCTCCTCTCTTTCTCAGCCCAGCCCATTTTCTCTCATGCTTAACCAATTTTCTCACCACAGAGCGTTACAAGCATCTCATTTAGCCATCAACAGCCAAGGAGCTCTCTTCCACTGCCACACACAACACAAGAAAGGCCTACCCCTTCTCTGCTCAATAGTCCCTCAGAATACCCTTCCCTTACAGTGCTCTTCAGTGTCTGTATAAAGAGTCCAATCTACTGTATGTTTTCTGAGATTTGCTTGCAAGATCAATACTTGGCTTCTCGAGCATCCAAAGAGCAACAAAAGTACAATGGGTGAAGGTTTCCTGACTTGCCCAGGCCCCAACCTCTATGCTCACCTACAGCCATCACACCTTCATCTACAATATGCAAATTTCCTCTTAATGGTGTTGATTATAGTCAAATTTCAAGTTTTTCAATGTATAGCAATGGTGAACACAGCGTGAACAATTTGGAGAGTGAACACGAGAGTTCTGGAATGAATGCAAGAGTCAATGGAATGAGAGGATTGGTGAAATGATCGCTGACATTAGTTTTGACCATTGAATATATAGGACTCTTACAATTTCCATAATGAGTGTACTCAGCCCATGCTTCAATAGCTACATGAGAAGACTTTCCAATGACTATACTCATGCTTAGAGATAAAAGTTATAGCTCTCTAAAATTACCATTTTTGCCCAGTTCCTACAATTTTTCTCACTAGTACAATCAAGCTTGGAGATCTACTTCTTCCCTCTATAAAAGAAAATCTAGTGAGAACCAGAAAAACTTTTAAGTTTTGTATCAAGCACTGATAATACTTCTGATTATGAGTACTTAGCAACTTCCAGATCAATGATTTGATACTACAGTCATTTTCTACATTAATATGGAATTGTCACTTTTACACTTTTCACACTTTTTCCAAACTTGGAAAATTTTGCAAAAACTGCTATCTTTCAAACAGCAGGGATCCACAAAATTTTCACTACGACAAAGTTGTCTAGATTGATAGGATTATCAAATGGCAACTTGGAAAAAAATTCCACAATTGCCATCTCGGGTCACTTTTCCTCCATTTACAATTTCGAAAACAGCGAGAGTGCTCCAGAATAGTGAATTTTGCCATATTTTTCCAACTTTGTGTCAAATCCCTTGGAATTTGTCCAAATGCTCAACTGGGTTTTCTCATGCCCACCCCTGTTCTATACTATCAAAATTTTCTCATTAACAAGGTGGTTGTCAGTGAGTACACTCTTGCTCTTTGAAAAATGATAATTTGCAATTTACAAGATTTCAGAGTTGAATTGCAATCTAACTCTCACGAGCATTTTTGTAGCCCTTGCCACTGCGGACTTACTCCTGAAATTTTACCTTCATCAAAGTTCGTTTTCTCGAGTTATGGCCAAAAAGTTTCTTCCGCTAACATGGTATCTTGTTTTGTTTTTTTTTATAAAAAAAAATTTCTTCCAATAACATGGCATCTTTGTTGACGTGGCATGGTTACATGGTAGGGGTGCCTACGTGTCAACTTCTAATCTGGCCATCTCATCATGGTTGACTTCAACATCACCTGTCATGTCCTTGCGACCCTTTACCCCTTTTCTTTTATCCATATACATGGGTGTGTAAAACTAACTTATATGTGGGGTTTTTAGGCTTTTTTATGCGGCGTTGGCTAAACGTTCTACCTTTTGGGTTTTTTGGCCAGAATCTGGTGATGTAAATTTAGACAAAATCATTATTTTCTGCTGTTTGAATTGTATTTCTGAGTGCATAAATGGATTCAACGTGCTGGAAAATCCCTGAAGCACTCAGATTATACAAACTTAACCACTCAAATCTGCAGATCCAACCCTTCCTTACCAGATTTTGAGCAAAATCAAATGAAAAAGTCACCAAAAAACAACTAAAAGGTAGAACATTTGGACTACTGCTTATTATGCCCTAGAAGTACCCACATAGTACAAATCCTGACATTGATGTGATGGAGGGTCCCTTTTCTATCCTTGATCCTTGGCACACTTGTTCTTTGCGCGTTAATCAAGATCTACATTCCTAATCCATTGTTGAGCTTGACCTTGCAATTTGATCCTTGCCCGCCACAAATTGTAAAACCGCCATCCGCATGTCGCTTCCACAATGATTGCTAAGGTTGATCCCTGGTTTCTAAAATTGCCCTTTGGGCTCCGCATTATATATATCACCCTCCTTCCGATACCACCTTTCCACTTCATGTGAGGACCAAGATTGACTGCCTAGATCTATTACAGAGGTCGAATGACATCGAACCTTCATATGTCGCACCCTCTATAATGGGGAACCACCTTTATACATGGCACTCCCACATTCATTACGAAGGTCGAACACCGGATTTTGAAACCACTTATTGATACTCCGCGATGCTGCTTACCATTGTTCAATACCACCTTCACGCATATACTATGATTTCTATCCATGCCTCATAGACTCGACCTATACCCTTGATCCAACCTATTGCAGGTCCCTCCACATTGGCATATACGGTCCACTCAATAACCCCAAGATTGCCTCGTGACTGTCATCACCATTTAACCTATTCCTGTCACTGTTTCTTTGGAAGAAGATTAAGTGCCTCAATTATCCGATTGACGCCCGACCTTCAATTTCATTAATTACAGCTCGATTGCCATGATAGCTCAATAGAGGCAGCCACAGCAACCACCTATCAACTCATCCATTTATCCTCAACAAAACTACGACAACCTCATTATTTTGACAATTTGAGCCTGTCAATTAACAGAATTGGGCATTTTACAAACTTCACAAATTGCTCATTATACCATGAAGCCGAACTCTGCAACTTCTTATCAATGACACCTCAATAGCCTGCAAATATGCGCTAGCGGTGATCTCGTCCGAGAATTGAAACCATTAATCTGGAAGGCTTCAACCGTTTTTCTTTTTGTCTCCACACTATTCTCATTGGAACTTTTGTCAAACACTTGACAAGAAACCTATAAATTCCTTCTGTATAGTTAAGTATAGTGCACACACAACCCCAATGTTGTAGCCGAAAGCCCAGCTCCAATGTTGAAACCAGAAGCTTTGATAACTAGAATTTCCTGCCCAAATATAGGTCAGTGTTGTAACACGAGCTCTAATACCACAATGTAATAATGTAATGTTCCCATCCAATAATACCAACCATAGGATGGATAGCTATGACCATGGGATTCGAAATTCCAACCCATAAAGGCCAAATATTCATAATAACAACTAATGTTCCCATCCAATAATACCAACCATAGGATGGATAGCTATGACCATGGGATTCGAAATTCTAACCCATAAAGGCTAGATATTCATAATAACAACTAATTAAGCCTCCAATGAAGGGCTAGAATTTAATATAATGCATGTGCTGTGTGATGGATTAAAATGAAACAAAAATAACAAACATAATCACACACAATATACATAATATAATGATTTTCATAATAGAAAGTAAACATAAATTTTCCATATTCATAGACAATGATAAGACACTTATCATTTTAGTTGAAGAAGGTCCAAGAAACTAGCTGCATAAGAGCAATTTCTACCCAACCTTAGGCATCTAGTGCAGATACCACCGCTAAGCTGGACTATGAGGCCACCAGGACAAAGGAAATAAGCTACAGGCTCCTCTCTTTCTCAGCCCAACCCATCTACTCTCATGCTCAGCCAATCTGCTCACCATAGAGCATTACAGGCATCTCATTCAGCCATCAACAACCAAGGACCTCTCTTCCACTGTCCCACACAACAAGGAAGGCCTACCCCTTCTTTGCTCAACAGTCCCTTAGAATACCCTTCCCTTACAATGCTCTTTAGTGTGTGCAGAAAGAGTCCAATTTGTTGTATGTTTTCTGGGATTTGTCTGCAAGATCAATACTTGGATTCTCAAGCATCGAAAGAATAGCAAATGTAAGGGTGAAGGTTTCCTAACTTTCCCAGCCTCTATGCTCACCTATAACCATCACACCTTCATCTACCATCTACAATTTCCTCTTAATGGTGCTGATTATAGTCAAATTCCATATTTTTCCATTGATAGCAATAGTGAACACAACATGAACAACATGGAGACTAAACCTGAGAGTTCTAGAATGAATGCTAGAGTCAATGGTATGAGAGGATTGGTGAAATGATGGTTGACACTACTTCTAACCATTGAATGCAAGACTCTTACAAATCCCATAATGAGCGTCAGCACATGCTTCCATGCTTCAATGATTGGTTTTAATAAGTCAAAAAAGGTAGATGGCTTATTTAAGGCACATGGTAGAAAAAGAGATGAGTTCTAAGGCTGACACATGGCAATAGAGAATTTACTTTCCCATAGGCTCCTTTTCCTCTTCCCCTCTAGTGGAATCATAGCCCCTTTAGTGATCTATGTAACCATCTTGAGCCATTACATTATATTTCAACATTAATATTTACATAGCTTGAGGTCACTATTACAAGACTAACACATGGTCTATACAAATATTTACATCATACATGCCTATCCATTCGCAAGTCGGGCTTTGGTTTTGAGCTCCACACTAAGAACCCATACTAACACATTTACAACATTTACATAATGGACTTATTACAATTCAGCCCACATGACTTGATTCCCACCACATAACTTGATTCCCACCACATAAGCCATATCACACAATATTACATGATGATTACATATTATATTAAAGGGGTCAAAACCGGGATATCATAATGCAGCTTTGAGGCATAGTTTGCACCGGCTGGTAATATTCGCCATTCAGGTTGCAAGAATTCAAGATGGAGGCTAGAGTGAGGGATGAAGAAGCAGTGGGGACCAATTTCTGATATTTTGAGGGCTAGTTATATTATGACTCTTTGGCATTAATCATCTTCAGAGGAAGAGTGAACACTAAGTATGCATAACAATACAAAGCACATAACTTGCATAGAATGTCAGCCCCCAAATCTTCCTTCAAATCAGGAAATACTCTAGGGCTAGGCACCCTTTTAGAGCAGAGAATACTCAATACAAAACAAATATAGCAAACACCCAATTGAATAATCAGAATGAGAAAACACATTACCTGGATGAAAAGGAGATCAGGATGTTGCAGATCCGAGCGGATATCGTGGATAAGTCTCTCGAGGTTATGTTTATAACTATTAGCATCCTGATCGGATAATGTATCACTTTCGCCTTGATACCACAGAATTGCTCTCAAAATACCTCCGTGATTGAGAGCTGCCTTGGTTCTAGCTATCATATTCTCATAGAGTGAGCTGTCCTTTTCCCATTCTTTGATCGCAGTACCTCCGATGGCGCAAGGAACCAAACCAATACGAGCTTTTTCGGGATCTTTAAAGTGCTTCAATATAGTGTTTGCAAATATCATTCCGGGGCCTGTGCCGCACACTTTTCCTGCAATCAACCTTTAATAAGAAGCAGTAACACCAAATGGCTATGCATAACTTGAATTCTAATTCATCTATATACACAAACAGAAGCACACATACTTACGTTCATCTATATCCGCATGCAGAGGATCACGGGCCTGCTCCCATTGAAGATGTGAATTGAACCTGAGAATTGAAGGGTGTGGCTGGCATTCATGAGGAAGGAAATGGTCCCAATGAGAATCATAAACTCCTCCCCTGCCCGCCATGTTGCTCTGTCCTGAGAGAACGAAGATATCCATTTTCGCTGCTTAACAGGTTTACTCGTTAATTATCAGGCCGAAGGTGTCCTGTAGGGGTGTCCTGTCCTATAACCCGGTTTTCAGAATGTGTTTTAGATGCTTCTTTTTTCAAATGTTCCTAAGCACCTCACAGATTTTTTCCATTTGAGAAATTTTATAAGTATTTTTTATGCACTTTATACAAATTTATTTCATAGATAATTATTGAACTTCCTTTTTAAGTTGCTTTGAAATTATTTATACTATTTTCATATTTAATATCTTTGTGATAATATTCAGTCTAAATTTATTAATGAAATGTATCAATTTTTAAATTTATTAATTAAATGTATCAATTTGTAATAGTGAAAAAAAATTTAAACTTCTTTTTTAAAAATATTTATTAATTATCAAAAAATAAATTTATAGTTGGTTTAATGATTAAGAATATTTATTTTCTTCTTAGAGTTAGTTGTTCTTAACTTAGTTGGTTCAAATCTCTATATATAAAATCAATAAATTGATCTTTATTTATATATAACAATCTATTTTTAAGGTCATCTACTAAGCTAGACACCAATTTGTGTATGAGGACTCCTTGTGTATGAGGACTCCTTTGTGGGACAGGGACCCCCCTCCCGGCAACGATTTTACTGCTAAACTTTACGGAGATGTACATACCCTACACCCTCTAGATTTGAACCTATGACCTCCAAGGAAACACATGTTCTTAACCACGTGTTATACACATCTTGAGTGAGCATAATGATTAAGAACATGTGTTTCCTCCTAAGAGATCACAAGGTCATGTGACAACATCTCTTTTCATAGTGCATTGTAATCACAAGAAGTTTTGCATTATAAAAAATAGTTCATTACTCCTCAAAGATTGAATGGATATATATATATATATATATATATATATATATATGAACCTTGTACAATATTTACTACAAACAGATTTTCTGTAAAAGAACCGAAAAGATATAATGGCAAATACAAACAAAGAGATTTTTCCCCTGGAAACCCAAATTGAGAAAACCAACATATTCTATATTCATTCATAGTGATACATTGTTTACAATACAATATACATATAGGAGCCATCCAAAACCCTAACCCATTGACCTGGATTAGTCAACAACCCTAATTCCTTAACAGGAAATAGAAAACCATCAGCAAAACCATGTGCCAAAAAAATGCCCAACAATGGACATGAAAATCGAGGCAAAATGTGACACATTTTTCGAGGCAAAAAAACTTCTCAGGAGCACTGCCCCTGCACCCCCCCTATGTGTCCGACGCAACGTAGACACTACTACTCGTGCAAAGAATATAGCACATACCCAACAATATATATATATATATATATAATGTTGACTAAGATTAGAATTGGTTTATTGGACCTTAAGAAACGTAATTATTTGGATTTCCTAAGAATTTTATTTATGTGCTCAAAAAGTATTATGACAAACATTCCAAGGTCATGATAATTTTATAACTTGGAAGGTTAGGAAGTTCGGCATTATGACATATATTTTGAAATCGTGGTCTAATTTGGGTATACACATGGCACTCTAAGAGAAAGTGTTTTTCATCTTCAACCCTCTTAGTGTCACAAAGATGGTGGATTCTCTAATCCACGGTGTTTTGGGAATTGGTCAATACCCAAATTAATTTATTTTTTTGTTGATGTTGTCAAGTACATTACATTACTTTACATGACAAAATCTCCCACACGTTGAGTTGTAGAGCAACTCTTGGCACAAAAATAGACAAGACCTCGATATTTTTTTTCAAAGCAAGAAAATGCTTACAATACTTGGGGCTATTAGTCTAGCTTCTATTGATACAATCTCAAGATCTTGATGTGTAGTTGCATCATTGTGTGTAAACAAAATTTGACTACCTAAAATAATTTATAAGAGATAGACTTCCACTCTTACCAAATACCTTTAGATTTTGGGTTTTTTTTGTTTCCTTATAACTAGATAAATAAGTTATTAGACTCGTAAAATATTTAAAATCATATTCCAAAATCATGAATCTAAATTCATAATCATATTTAATTTTTTTATTAAAAAAAATCAAATATTATTTATTAAAAAGTTATCCCATGTATCCCTAGTACCACCACTAATATGTAATCCTTGTAGCATTGGTTTTGTTGTTCAATATGTCCGATAAGAGTTAAAGAGACCACCGTCTACTTCAACTCATACGATTCATAGAGGATGTTTGTCATGTTATACTCACAAGTAAACCTAAGGAATTTATTAACAAAATTGTTATTCAATGTTAATCAGTTTATGATTTATTTTATTGGTTGAATATGTATAAATAAATAACATCGTAATTGGTGTGTTGGTTTTAATAAGCATTTAGATATATACAATGCTCTTTCCTATGATGTCAAAAATTATAAAAACTTTTTCTTCCTCGTGGCTTTATTCCATTCAACATTTTCCTTCACTCTTTTCAAGAGTGTATAAGTGTGGAGAGATGGGGTTTAGGGATGAAAGGTTGAGCTTTAAGTAGAGATTAATTATTGGGATTTTGACAAGAGGATATGTAGTTAGACTACAAATATATTGATAGATATATTTGGTTAATTAATTTGTTGTTTGATAGAGGATGTCTTAGTTGTCATCTCTCAACATTTTTATTGCACTGTTTCCCAGGCAGTATATATAGCGATGAGTTAGCTTTGACTACTCTATTAATTTGGTTTGACTTTAAATTTTTTGTAAAAAACTTAATGTATAACATAATAAACTCAAAATTTTTTTTTTTAATATGTAAAAAAACTGAGTTTTCTTACATTTCATTGGCTGATAACTTTATAGTGTTATTGCAGCCTTCACTTATTTCGAGGTCAGAATTAACTAGTGACAGCCTGGGTAGGTTGAATTTATATTTTACAAATTTCTTTACCTCTTATTCTAATCTGCCAGGATTGTGATATCTTCATGTGTAATAATCCGTCCAGAATTTAATAAACCGCAGTATATAAATATAGCAAGAATACATACTTATATATGTTTCTGAATTTCCCTGTCACGTCAATGCAGGCTTCCATCAATTTTTGGGAATCTATGTGTCTATGTCTCGGTACGAATTGTTATTTATTAACCATAATTTTGTTCGTTTGTTGTAAAATATTTATTTATTTAATAATTTTTCTTCTAAGCCTTCTGCTACAGGACTCTTCCAATTATGACATTATTGTAAGTTACCCTCTCGACATGACATGCGGCGGGTCCAAGGTATGTTTTCGTATTTATTAAAAATTAAAGAAAAATATTTTATATTAATATAATTTGAATGTAAATAAAAAATTGTTATTGTTTTAATATATAAATTAAAATTAATTTTATAATATATCTATTCATTAAAATGATTATTAATAAATTATAAAAAAATTATTTAATACAAATTTTATTAATTAATAAACAAATATAGCATTTAACAAATAAAATTAAAATATAACATCCAATTTTTAACATATCATATGTATATATATACCTATTCTATTAGGAGGCAGTATAAGCAGCGTCGCTGCACTTGTTAAGGTTTGTACTAGGAATGTCCTTGAGCACAACAATTTAAATCCATTAAGGTTATGGGGGGCGTTGTAAAGAACAACAAAGAGGAGGTTATTTGAAAAGAGGATAAATATATTTGTGTGTGAGTGCTAGTTTGACTAATGTGTGAAAAGGTTAATTATATGTTCACAAAAGAAAAGGTAACGGATACATTCAAGCAATTATCATGTGGAAAAATGTTGAGAAGTCTATATAATTAATTGTATTCCATGTAGACGACCACCGCAACTCCAACTAAGTGAGCGCAGCTGGAATCCCCCTCCAGCAGGGTCCCTCAAGTTGAATTTCAAAGGGGAGGAAAAAGGAAACCCAGGCATGACATGAATGGATGGGGTTATCAGGGATAGTGGTGGCAACATAATCCAGTTGTACGTCGGGAGTATGGGAAAGTCAACTAACAACACAGCGAAATTCAGAGCCTTGGAGATCGGCCTTGAGATTCTAAGCCACGAAAGGATGACAAACACTATCGTGGAAGGTGACTCCACTCTGGTAATCAACACGGTGAAGAGACTCCAAAATGGCACCAGAGTGGGCAAAGTTCAAAGACATTGGCGCTTGGCACACTCCCTGCAAAAAATCTAGGAGTATCTACAAAAGATGAACACAGTGGAGTTGCACTGGGTACACAGGTCAACGAATGGCCTGGCGGATAGAATCACTAATGAAGGGGTTAGCAAGGAAGGATCAGAGTTAGACACCACTTGGAGCAACATCCCAAACGGTCAATTTAGAACAGACTGCACACAACTAGCGACAAAAGACCGTGATAGAAGCTTAAGTACGAAAGGTCACATTAAGAGGAGTGGTGCAAGGCCAATAGGCAAGCACGATGAATCCAGGCAGAATCTTCATGGCCAACACCCAATTACAAGTGACAATGCAGGATCAAACAACACAACAGATGGAGGTACGACCTCAAGGTCACATCAGTAGGAACAAGTGCAGGGTTAGTGTAGCGGAAAGTACAAATGGAACTCAGCAGGTCGTGAGTGACGTAGGACAAAAGATGTTACCATGCACCAGTAGGGTCACACCCCTTCCAAGAACATGTACAGTGAAGAGAAAAGTTGGTTACACAACGAGCAGGGGCAAGGGCCGGCGCAGGGATAATGGACGGACTATCATGGTCACACACACCAAGACAGAGAAAAAGGACAGGAAGGACCACCTCTACGGGCAGACCATGATTGCAAGGACGAGCTCACAATAAGAGAATTTCCATAAGAGGCGAAGCACTAGGAATAGATGCAGTCGGACAAAGCGTAGCAGAAGATGCCACCACAAAAACAAGGGCCCAACAAGAAGGAACCCCTGGGTAGATAGGAACATGAGGAGAATTCAGGGAAAGAAACGCCACAAGTCAACCAAGATGGTGCGTATGAAGAAAACTCACGTCAAAAGAAACACCCAGATGGAAGAAAATCCGATAAGCCATAGGAAGATTTCAAGGATGGAGCAACCAGCCCGAGACGCCAAGGGCACCTTCTAGGCGTTGGTCGAACCGAAGGGTCAAACGACCATCACCAGATGAGAGAAGGAAATCATAGCCAAGCGCAAAGACAAAGCCTGGGAGGAACTGAGCCAGGAAGCAAACTGGATAATGGACCCAGGGACCACGCAGTCCAGGGAAACACTCTACCACAAGATGGTAGAGATGGCATGGCGAACAAAGATGTTAATAGGCAAAGTGAGCATAGAAAAGAAAGCTGCCAGCCGAAAGGGTAATAAGGCCCAAAAAAAATTGCTAAAAGAAATCGTGAGTCGCCTCAACAACCTGGACCCTAGTACAAAACGAATTGCAGAGGACCAGAAGAATCAGAAGGAGAAGATGGAGCGAATGACTACCCAATTCCACTTATACTTGCGCTACGTCCATCATATGGGCATCACGCCTGCTGATGGTAATGGAGCACCAACCCGGATCAGGAAGACCCACACGGTGGCCCAAAGGGAGGAGAGCAAGGACAAGGCGAAAGATGGAAAGAATAATCTCATAATCCTGGACTAGCGCTGGGTAGCAAAAGATCAGGGAATATTACTGGGTTAGTCTTAATTGCAGTCTTGTGTTTTTTTTGGTTTTTTTATGATTAGCTTGTCAAAACTGAATATGATGGGACTGGATCGGTTTCCTAAGGTGGCGGTCCAGCCATATCCCTATGCTATCTCAAAGAACGCAACTCCGGAACCCCTAGGCTGGTTTCCTTTTTGGCAGACCAAGGAGCTCCTCTTTTTGTATATTAGTCTTTCTTAGTAATACAAATACTCACACTCACTTACAAAAAAAAATTGTATTCCATGTAAGATATCAACATTAAACCACATAATATTCATGATATGGTATTAACTACCAATATTAATCGTTTCCCTCTTTACAAGTCAAGCCAAGTTTAAGTTAATAACACTACCTAACCATATAGATCCTCACCTGGTAATTAAGATGGGCTAATATTTCATATGAAGGATCTCTTTTATGGTAAAGTACATATAGATCCTCATTGGTAATTAAGATTGGTAATTAAGATGGGCTAATATTTCATATGAAAGATCTCTTTTATGGTGAAGTATTTAAGGTGAAAATTTAAACTTAACCAAAAAAAATCATGACATTATCACCCAATAATGAGAATGCTCTTCCCATTGTAATTTTGGAAAAGTATTAGCTCTTCCATTGTGTTTCGAGATTTAAAGCATTCATGATAGATAGTTCATTATGAGGAATAATGATTATAAATGTTTGTGTATTATATATGAGTTGTTGACATTATTTTTAAACTTAGTTGAATTGTGATAACATCTTATCAAACATGTGTTTTTAATAACAACTTTTATATATTTTTTTTACATTTGGATGCGTGTTTATGTTGATCTAAGTAAAAGTCTTATTAACAAAATTGTGTTGTAGAGCAAATATTTATGCAAATTTTGTTTTGATTTGAAAATTTTGTTTTGATTATGGATATGTAACAACTTTATGTTTAAATGAAAATTTGTTATAGACTACTAAAGGGAAAAATAAGAATCATTCTTGACAGAAAATTTTGACGATGAACCACCATTGGGTGGAACCAAAAACGATTTCAAAAAATGTTATTGTTACATCTACAAAGGTGTGTGACAAAGAGATTGATATGTTCTTGCTTCCAGAGTCAAATCCCATCCCGATGATTTCATTGTAGGAAGAATATTCTAGTAATGGAAATGAAAGGAATGAATATGAGTCTTTGGATTAGGATAGGGACCTCAACTTTAAGGCTTCGTTAAACAAAACAAAGAAATCATCAATGATAAAACTCCAACAATTCCCAATCAAGTTGTCGATTCGATCCAAATCGTGAGAATACAAGGGGGGAAAGGCGGAAATGGGGAAGTGCGATCTTCAACTTGTAGTTATTGAATCATAAAAAAAAATATGAATCTCTATAAACTAGTTAAGACAAGATACGACCTCTAACAAAAATGAATAATTAATCATTTGGATATTTGCATCGCTTTGATATGGAATGTAAAATGCAGATCAAAANAAAAAAAATCATGACATTATCACCCAATAATGAGAATGCTCTTCCCATTGTAATTTTGGAAAAGTATTAGCTCTTCCATTGTGTTTCGAGATTTAAAGCATTCATGATAGATAGTTCATTATGAGGAATAATGATTATAAATGTTTGTGTATTATATATGAGTTGTTGACATTATTTTTAAACTTAGTTGAATTGTGATAACATCTTATCAAACATGTGTTTTTAATAACAACTTTTATATATTTTTTTTACATTTGGATGCGTGTTTATGTTGATCTAAGTAAAAGTCTTATTAACAAAATTGTGTTGTAGAGCAAATATTTATGCAAATTTTGTTTTGATTTGAAAATTTTGTTTTGATTATGGATATGTAACAACTTTATGTTTAAATGAAAATTTGTTATAGACTACTAAAGGGAAAAATAAGAATCATTCTTGACAGAAAATTTTGACGATGAACCACCATTGGGTGGAACCAAAAACGATTTCAAAAAATGTTATTGTTACATCTACAAAGGTGTGTGACAAAGAGATTGATATGTTCTTGCTTCCAGAGTCAAATCCCATCCCGATGATTTCATTGTAGGAAGAATATTCTAGTAATGGAAATGAAAGGAATGAATATGAGTCTTTGGATTAGGATAGGGACCTCAACTTTAAGGCTTCGTTAAACAAAACAAAGAAATCATCAATGATAAAACTCCAACAATTCCCAATCAAGTTGTCGATTCGATCCAAATCGTGAGAATACAAGGGGGGAAAGGCGGAAATGGGGAAGTGCGATCTTCAACTTGTAGTTATTGAATCATAAAAAAAAATATGAATCTCTATAAACTAGTTAAGACAAGATACGACCTCTAACAAAAATGAATAATTAATCATTTGGATATTTGCATCGCTTTGATATGGAATGTAAAATGCAGATCAAAACCACCCATAATATCCTTGTACAAAACATAAAGGCTCATCAATAGTTGTATATTTTTCTAATTTTTGTACTAGAGTAGTAAGTTTTGTTGCCTTTCTTTACCAAAAAAAAATAAGAACCTTGTTTTAATTCACCTTTGAATGCTTTAAGAAAATCACGGTCATAAGTTCGGATTTGCATCTTATTGGATTGGAATCTATGACATGTGGCTATATTGCAATCTATTCTCTATGAAGGGAATTGCATTGGTGTTGTGTTTGAAATACATTAAATGCACACGGAATGTTGTTGACACATTGAAGTCTGATAGAATTATGGCTTACATCTCATTCGACAATTTGAATTTACTTCATTTGAGCATTTTACTTAGTATTCAAGCACTAAAATTATGCCACTAGGAAAAGAGGACATCAAATCATTCCCAAATGTGAAAATAATATAAAATATTGGTAACCTACATCATCAGCTCAAATTGGAAATTAGGGTTCATGAGGGTGTCCAACAAAGGGCATTGTATCCCAGCATTGACATATCAATCCCCAAGACAGGGAAGGTCTCACCTAAGGTGTGTTTCCTAAATGTGTGTCATGTGGGGTACACAACAATATAATGGAGAAGAAACCTTACTAGTTTCCCTTCCCATCATAGCTTAGCTACTCTTAAACATCGTTATTGGTATCAACTAAAATGTGCATCATTCATCATTGTAAAGAGAATTCATCTCCCATAAAATGTAATTGAATAAACATAAAATGCACATGATCCATGTAAACCATAAGTTAAAACATAAACAAAATGTCCATTCTTCCATCATATTTAATCACCAATAAGTATATCATCATTCTCATACATTAGAAAACCAATCCTTAAAAAAACAATCAAATCATTATGTAATCATCAAACCCCTCTTTTACACCTTAATTTATACTATAGGGCTTGAAGGGATAAGGAATTATTCAAAAAAACATGTAAGATAAACTAACTAAGTTATGTAACATTAATGTTTGTCACTTTGTTTATAATTCTCCACTAGTCTTCATGTAACTATCCAACCACATTCTTCATAAAAAAAAAATGGGTGTTTTGTCCATTGAAATTTATTATTTACCTCTGCCCAAACCACCTTTATCACTATACCATATGTTCTAGATTCCCAATATATGTGGCATGACCTTGATTCTTAACTTGTTGAGCTAGTACCATAATGGCATATTATCTAAAAGTGAAGGGTCCAATAATCCCTAACCACACTTGTTGACTCACCCTCAAGTCAACTCTGAGTTGTATCTCTAAACGAATGGGGAAACTCTGGGACCACCTTCAAGGCCTTAGTCTAAAACTGTTGAAAATCCTCCAATTCTCATGACCACTTATTCAAAATGGTGTCAGACCTAGCTTATTCCAAGGGTTGCATCACTAGGATTTCTTGCCATTTTGCATCTACAAAAGAGTTTGATTGTTGTAGTTCTAGATATCATAATTGTGCAACCAGGTAAAACCCCCACAAGGTGGCCTTTGCAACCACAAAGGAATTGTACAATATTTCTAGTTCATTGTTAGCTTATTGGATTTCCATAATCTTTGTTGCATGTTGAATAGGACCAATAATCTATTAAGCTCAATAGTCATTTGTGTAATTTTTTCTTGGAGCTCTTCAATAGGTTTCTCACGCATCCTAAAAACAACCATCCATTCCCTTATAATGGTGTAGATGGTTCTTCCTTCTAGCTTAGTGGTGGTTTGTAGCATCAACTTGGATTGTTTTACTTGCTCAATCAAAGGATCGACCTTCAACATTAGCTTATTCTATTGAGAATCACCAAAGGTAGCATTTTTTTCCAATTCTAGTTGTAACTCCACTTTCTTCTTAATAGACTAAGAGATGCATAGACGATCTTTGTAGTATCAGAAGGTTTCTTATCTAGGGATAGATCTTCTAATTGAGAATTAATCTTACTCAACTTTGGCAACATCTAAGGAAACCTCTGGTGGACTTCCTCTAACTCATGATTTGCTAGTGCCAATTTTTTCCAGTTGTACTAAGTATCTTGTTCTATGATGATATCATCTAGTTGAAGTTGAGCCTACTAATTAACCTATTGCAATTTGATAACACCATGCTCTAATTGAAGAAAGTGAGAGTGGCCTCCTCACACATGGTTTCTTGCATATCAAGTAAATCATCAATAGTCATCAAGTTAACATATATTTGGGTTTGTTATTGCAGAATTTGTACTTATGCAAATCCAAACACAAGACTCCCAAATCTTATGCAACTTTGGAAGAACCTACCACTGTCACCTATGTAGGTACTTCTCTCATTTTATTGATGGAAGAGGTCCACCACAAGGGACGCTTCACTAGTGACCTCAAGGGATCAAATAGCAAGTTTAGTAGCCAAGCCTACCACCCCCTATCTTGATCACCGGATAATTGGTCTAGGTCAAGGGAAAAGAAGAGGTTTGAATAAGATTTGGAACCTACCTGGAACAAGAACACTTTGTAGCATATATATAAATATTTCCAAGTCAAAAGTATGCAATAAATACCTCTTCTAGACACTAGACAAGTTAGATTTTTATGTTTGTTGCAAATTTTTAGTAGTAAACCAATCTTATAACAACGATAAGTAATTTGTAATAGAAACAATAAACAATGTTCATAAATACCACAATTGACCATGAAATTTAAGCATACATCCAATAGAACATTATCCAATTGTTGAAGGTAATTTCTGAATGAGTTAAGCCATCAACAGATAAGTGTATGCAACAAATTAATGTAATTTAGATTGTTGTAGCCAACCTTTTATAACAACAACAAATTATTTAGTGAGTTTGCCAATGTTAGTGTTAGTATAGTTAGTAGAATGCTTGAGAGTTTGAGAGTGTGAGTTCATTAATCAATTCACCATGAGAATTCTTTAAAACTTAGTACCTTTAAGGGTTATGGAGTCTTTCACATGCAACCAAGCTTGAGGGTTGGTCTACTTGAAATCAGGAGGTAGGATCTAAACCCTAAGGTGCAAGTACATTTGGGCCTTATGTATTAGATCTTGAGGAGAAGAACTTCTAGGGTGCAAGAAAATTTGGGCCCTAGAAGTTGTTCCTCCCTTCTTGTAGCTTCAACTACATCAAAGATCAAATGTCTAGAGCTAAAATCCTAAAGTGCTAGCACTTTAGGGATTTATGGTTCTAACCTTAGCAAGGACAATTAACCAATTTTAGACAGATATCACCTTGTGAGAGGAAGAAGCACTTATGTTCCTCTCTTATGGTTTCACCAAACAAAACTTCTTACAATAAAATAACAATCTCACCATAAACATTAATAACATGAACAATAATTGCATAAAGTTACTTACTTCATCCAAGAAACCAAGAGAATGTAACCCTAATTACAGAAATATCCATCCAAAATCAGCAAATCCATCCATAGGAGACCTTTTCAAGCATATCACATGAGAGAGAAGAGCTAGTTACCCATAAAGGGAGAAAAAATTCATAAGTTACCCACAAATGGTGAGTGAAAGATGATGATAAAAATGAAAGTGAGGGTAGTATTTTTATATGAGGTTACCCTAACACATTTTTCCACATAAAATGTCAACAACAAATTAGAAGTGGGGCCAACCCCTCATTTAACCCTTTACAAAATGATAAAGAGAAAAAATAAATCAAAATAGCCCACACGTGTGAGACCTCAAGGCTAGGTAGGGTGACATCAAGCCTCTAAAGGCTAATGTAAGGCCTCCAAATTCCATGTGGCATCCTCCAAGGTGAAGAAGATGTCAAGTGAGGTGTCTCCTCACCCAAGGTCATGCCAAATCATCTCTGATACCCATCCATCCATCAAACCCTAACAATGTCAAACCCTAGAAGGTGACATCAAGGTTAAGAGGGTGATGTCAAGGACCTCATGTGATGCATCCAAGGAGAGGAGAGTTGCATATAATCTCTTAATGATGTCTGAGTCATTGTTGCTGCAACATCCTCTATTATGTGGGTAAATAGGCCATGTGGTACTCTTCCCAGCATGTGGGGCTTTCATCCCATCAGTGTGCCATAATGATTGGATCTGATCAAACCAAGCCCATTTGTCCATCATCCAGGGTTCTGAGGGTGTGAGAGATAATATGTGATGGTGGTGAGTCATTGGATGACCCACTAATCTCCATCACATGTGCCAAGGTCCTACAATAAAGGAACAACAACCTAGGTACAAGCCCAAGACATCCCTCAAAGAACCATGTCAAGGACATCCAAAACAAATCAAGGTGTAAAACATGGTTAGCCAAATTTCATAAGAAAAAATAGTCCTTAAAACATGAAAAGTAAGTTGCAACTTAAAATGTAAGTCACTTAAGATAATTCACCTCAGTATCCCCTTCAAGCATCACACCAACCCAGGACCCCATGTGTGTTAGCAAGTTTAAGTATTGGAGGGCCTTCATCTAACCCTATTAGGTGTGCCACCTAGATAGGAAATAAAATAACTCAGGTAGAAGGATAGGTCCCAAGAGTGACAAGGGAAAGTAAAAACCCTTCAAGAGCAAGTGTGAAAGTGATATGGTTTTAGTGCTTACTTCATGGCCAATGGTGTCATCGAATCCATTTCTATGAATGTATTTATGGAGGGTGCACTTGCTCTTGAGTTACCCCATATTTACGTGTTATTTTTTCCAATCCCCCTTATCTACCTTTTTCTAAGTCCTGCTTTATTATATTTGCAAGTACCTTTTGTAAGGTTTCAAGCCATTAGCATTGCATTTTTTTTTTTTATTGGGGTGAGCATTGAAAGAATAGAGCTCAAGTTTGGACTGGATTTTGTTAGTCCTTTTTTCTATCATTTCTTTCTTTCTTTAGAATCATTTTATTATTCTTTTTGTAGCAACTGTGAAACAACCTCTGGGTCTTCAGCCCCTCTTCTCATGAGAGAATGGACCATGACCCATTATCAAATTTTAGTACACTATGAGAGGATCTTTGATAGATCTTTCATCACACAATGAACCTTGACTACATTTTTCTTACTAAGAACTAGAACCAGTGTCACCCTCATTGTGGCCTTTCCTCTTCTTGGAAACATTTGAGCCAGATGCAACCTACTTACCAATCTCCTGAGCTTGTCAAGCCTCTTTGGCATTGTGAAATAAGTAGGCCAACCCTATCTCCATTTTCTTTTGTTGCACACCGGACCATGATGAGATTTCTTAGTTGATTTCTTGACTTGTGAGAATGTAGGGCAATGGGGAAATCCCAATATTCTTGTTAATAACCATGTGGGGATGTACATAATTGTTATCATGGTCCATGCTGAACTTCAAAAACTTGTTGTAGGAGACAATCATATACTTTGGGATTCTCATGGCATTCACGGTGCCCACTAGCATGGTATTATACCACTTAGTGAAATAGAGCTAATTGAAAGCAATGTTTTCAAGTTCATTTTGAAACCTTTAGGGTGAGTATATGGTTGATAACAAGTCCTTACCTTCTAGCATAGCTAGATTTTGTCCCTCTAGTGTCTTCCACAATATCATAGAAAATTCCATGAGGATATACCCATAAAAACACATTAATACCTATTAGCTTGGGCATCCTAGATGCATCAATTAATTCATTTAAAAGGTAAGTTCTCCAATTTAATTGCACACCTTGAGAAGAGCTCCACCATTCATAAAGTGTCCAAGGTGCACTCCCCCTTCTTCAACTTTATCGTAACTCTACAAGTCATAATTTAGCAAGCCATCTTGACACATACATCATTTATAGGTTATATCTTGGCTCTCTTGTTGACCCTTTCCATACCATACTTGTTATCTAAATTCTCTATATATGATTTGAACTCATGTTTGATTATCCCATAGAACCCCTTCTTGGATCCTCTCCTTCCATATTGAGGCCTATAATGAGATGAATGTGTTGAACTATAATTTTGTATGCCTAATCCATCCATAATAACCCTTGGTGAACTTGAATCGACAAAACATTAACACAATGAACCCTCTTTGTCATATTCTTGAAGGAAGGAACCTGTAAACAAATTTTGGAGGGTGGACTCAATTAAGCATGAAATTCATCTTTCCAGACTAGTTGCATTTCTCCATTGGATATTTAGAATTTTTTCTTGTAAATTGTAGGTTGTAACTCCGTATATAAATCTACATTGGTGAAATCATGGTCTATGATCTTGGTTTGTTTGACCTACCTTTTTAAATCATGCAAAACTTAACTTGTCAATCCATGACCTCCTCTACCACAAAATCAATCTTCCTTGACTCTCTAACCACACTCAACCACCCAATTTCATATCACTCTCAATCAATGTCTTGTTGGTACTGCAAGTGTTGACTTTCACTATGTGTGCAACTTGTTAATTGTGCTTTTGTCAAATGCAACTTGTTAATTGTCATTTTTTCAAGAAACTATCTTAATATCTAGTTACAACTATTAGCTTATGGCATTACCCAAGAGTTCTTACATCATGCTTGGGGGTGCATGTGATGTGGGTTGCATGGTGTGTTCATTACCCTTGGTTGTTTTGTGATGGAATTACACATTGGAGATCACTTTCTCTTGGATTTTTATGTCTTGATTGGATGCTTAAGTGGCACACTTCCTCGCGACATTACATACATATGTGGCTTAGTGGATTTCTTCATGGGGTCCAGACATTGAGGTTGGTTGGTTTCTTGAGAGGATGAATTTCCTTGGAGAAGGAACATTGAGCATATTGGAGGAGGGCATTGAGCACTAGATGGTATGGGGACATGTGGTTGCTTGCATAGAGGCTTGTACTTGACTTGAGGATGCTTGGGTTGAGGAGTGATGATGTGGGTGTAGTGGACCCAAAAGTATGCATGGCTTAGGAGGGAGCATTATAGCATTGGATGCATTTAGAGGATGAGAAATAGACACATCTCATGGAGTGTTCAACCTTGGACCCTTTCTTGTAGGACATGCTTCCCTTGGATCTTGACATGTGCCACCTAGATTTAGATCACTCCACATG
>SNQJ01S0148897.1:0-16075 GCA_010110895.2 Picea sitchensis
CTCAAAGTACCACATACCATCTGCCTCTGACCTTAATGCAGGACCGGATCTTGACATAACTGAGAGTGGACTGTATCCGAGATTATAGTCAACCAGGTATTTGGGAAACGCAAGTTCTAGGAACTAATGGTATGGTCGATGGTTAGACTGTGAAATAGTTTGACAGGACACAGGATTTACAAATGCACCAGAATATTGACCCACAATTAAATGACAGTCGAGCAGGAGGAAACGGAATTTCAGCTTTTCGGGGGGAAGATATATTTAAGAAGTTTTTACAGAGCAGGGTTTACAGACTTACCTGATAACCTTGTGTTTTCCTTGATTTGAAACGCTGGCTGAATTCGGAGCTACTGTGTCGATTTGCCCGAAAATAGGGACCGAGCTTTGTAAATTCCGATTTGTTGAGAATAAAATCGCGCATCAGCAGGCATCTCTAGCGATTCTCAGGTTGTTTGATACCACTTTGTGTTTTATGATGGACAAATGTCCTGCCAAAATGACGAATGTTTCTGCCACTGAGGAGGAAGAAGAAACCGTGCAACCATAATTGATCATCACTACTCGACGCAGATTTGGAAATGATTGTGCGATGGATCATACACAGGATTTTGAAAGCTTTCGGCTGAGACCCACGAACGAATATCATTTCCCGCAACTTGAGCTTTTCGTCGGTTTGAACTTTGATGATTACCATGATCTTTGACATTTGGCTCGTGCGAAAGCACGAGCTTTCTTATTGTGCGTTTAACCCTTTTCGGTGGTTGCTTACATTTTAAATCTACCACTTTGCTGACGAAACTGAACGCTTCCGGTGGTTAATGAGCACGCCGGGGGCTCGCCCAAACCACCGAAAGCTGTTGTTTTTCCAATCTCTTGACAAAACCAAACATCAAAGATTTTTTTGAACTATGAAAGCATAAAGCAAGCTTAAGCATGCGACCAATAGCTAAGATATCCTCTACAAAGTCCAACCGAAAGAACGGTTTTACTTTGGGAGTTAACAGACCCAATGGTCCAGATCTTGTCGTGAATTCAACACTTCACGGGCCTTCCTTGTGCCTGATTCGGGATTTCGGCGTTTCACATTTCTTCGCTTCGGGACTCTTGTGATGAAGAGTCTCGTCACTTGACTCTTACAACTCCCGGTATCCGAAGCTCCGAAATGGAGTCAGATCAACGGTCCACACTCTATATTATTCGATTGTCTAGATCTCTTCGTGATTTCGCACATCGCAATTTCAGCATTCTTGACGTGAGAGTTCTTGACAATTCCACCTCCCGGTCTGTGAAACTCCGAAATGGGGTCAGCTCAACTTTTCGGCTTTTCGCACTTTGCAACTTCGAGATTCCTATCGTGAGATTCCTTGACATCTCCAACTCCCGGTATCCAAACCTCCGGTATGGAGTCTTTGACATTTCGCAATTTCGCATTTCGTGACTTCGGGTTTCACGAATTTAGGACTCCTGTAGTAGGAGTTCTTGACATCCCCAACTCCCGATATCCAAAATCCCGGTAACCGAAACTCTGAAATGGAGTCGGATCAACGCTTGGATCTTTTCTTTCGATTGTTGTTGTTCTTCCTTGCCGGCCTGTCTGTTGATCTTTCTTGTCTGCATGTTTGTCATCGTTGCTATTGTTCTTGCCATTAATGATAAGCACGCTCTTCTTGTAAACATGCCAACATCTTCTTCAAGAACTTAGGACACTGACCCCTCCGAAGGAAACAGATAGGTTTACATCATTAATGGTCATAGGGATGATAAATAATGTGTAACAGGGCCCCACTAGCTGAAAATCAGTTCTCTTATGCAACTGACGGTTCGTGCATCTGAATCTTGGTTTGAGTTTTATCGCGAGTTGCAACTCGCCTCCTCAATCCATTTAGGAACATGTGGTCAATTTGGTCTGGGGGCATAAAATCCAAACCGAGTAGTATAATAGACTTTCGTAAGCTCCCACAAGTCAATTTTGCGAAGGCCCACGTGACTTCACTAACGAAAAACACCCGACACATTTTTTTTGAAAATAGACCTCCTCTTCAAAAATTGCACTATGCATAACAGACTTTCGTAAGCATAACGGATTTTCGTAAGAATAACGAACTTGAAAATCGACACAGTAGCATAAAAAACTTTTGTAAGCTCCTGCAAGTCTGTTTGACCAAGGCCCACAGGACTACACTATCCAAAAAGGCCTGACACAATGTTCTTAAAAATTGACCTCCTCTTCAGAAATTGCACTATGCCTCATTGACCAAAACCCTAGTGTTGGAGATACTCCAACAAATGATTTTCTAGTAGACAGAATGATAGCATAAGAGCTCTTATAGTTGAAACCTGGTGCTCTAGATCCAATGCAACTGACGGTACATGCAACCGATTCTTGGTTTGAGTTTTATCGATAGTTGCAACTCGGCTCCTCAAGCCATTCAAGGACATGTGGCCAATTTTGTTCAGGGGCATAAAATCGAAACCGAGTAGCATAATGGAGTTATGTAAGCTCCCGTAAGTATATTTGTCCAAGGCCCATGCGACTACACTAGCAAAAAACGCCCGACAAAGTGTTATTGAAAATCGAGCTCATCTTCAAAAATTGCACTATGCCTCATTGACCAAAATGCTAGTGACGTAGATACTCCAATAAATGGTTTTTCGGTCAATGGAATGATAGCTTAGGGGCCCAACTAGTTGAAACCCAGTGTTGTTAATCCAATGCAACTGGCAGTTTGTACATCTGAGTCTCGGTTTGAGTTTTATCACGAGTTGCAACTTGCCTCCTCTTCAGAAATTACACTATGCCTCATTGACCAAAATCCTAGTGTAGGAGATACTCCAACAAATTGTTTCCCAGTCTATGGAATAATAACATAGGAGCCCCAATGGCTTAAACCTGGTGCTCCAGATCCAATGCAACTGACGGTTTGTGCATCTAAGTCCTAGTTTGATTTTTATTGATAGTTGCAACTTGCCTCCTCAAGCCATTCAAGGACATGTGGCCAATTTGGTCTGAGGGAATAAAATCCAAACCGAGCAGCATAATGTTGTTCCTTAAGCTCCTGCATGTATTTTTGGCCAAGGCCCATGTGAATACACTGTGAAACAATGCTCCACAAAGTTTTATTGAAAATTGAGCTCATCTTCAGAAATTGCACTATGCCTCATTGAGCAAAACCCTAGTGTTGGAGATACTCTAAAAAATGGTTTTTCGGTCAATGGAATGATAGCGTAGGGGCCCCAATAGCTGAAAATCAGTGCTCTTAATCCAATGTAATTGACGGTCTGTGCATCTGAGTCTCGGTTTGATTTTTATCGCGAGTTGCAACTCGCCTCCTCAAGCCATTTAGGGACATNCATTGACCAAAATGCTAGTGACGTAGATACTCCAATAAATGGTTTTTCGGTCAATGGAATGATAGCTTAGGGGCCCAACTAGTTGAAACCCAGTGTTGTTAATCCAATGCAACTGGCAGTTTGTACATCTGAGTCTCGGTTTGAGTTTTATCACGAGTTGCAACTTGCCTCCTCTTCAGAAATTACACTATGCCTCATTGACCAAAATCCTAGTGTAGGAGATACTCCAACAAATTGTTTCCCAGTCTATGGAATAATAACATAGGAGCCCCAATGGCTTAAACCTGGTGCTCCAGATCCAATGCAACTGACGGTTTGTGCATCTAAGTCCTAGTTTGATTTTTATTGATAGTTGCAACTTGCCTCCTCAAGCCATTCAAGGACATGTGGCCAATTTGGTCTGAGGGAATAAAATCCAAACCGAGCAGCATAATGTTGTTCCTTAAGCTCCTGCATGTATTTTTGGCCAAGGCCCATGTGAATACACTGTGAAACAATGCTCCACAAAGTTTTATTGAAAATTGAGCTCATCTTCAGAAATTGCACTATGCCTCATTGAGCAAAACCCTAGTGTTGGAGATACTCTAAAAAATGGTTTTTCGGTCAATGGAATGATAGCGTAGGGGCCCCAATAGCTGAAAATCAGTGCTCTTAATCCAATGTAATTGACGGTCTGTGCATCTGAGTCTCGGTTTGATTTTTATCGCGAGTTGCAACTCGCCTCCTCAAGCCATTTAGGGACATGTGGTCAATTTGATCTGGGGGCATAAAATCCACACCGAGTAGTATAACAGACTTTCGTAAGCTCCCGCAAGCCAATTTGGCCAAGGTCCACATGACTACAATAGCCAAAATCACCTGACATATTTTTCTTGAAAATCGACCTCCTCTTTAGAAATTTCACTATGCCTCATTGACCAAAACCCTAGTGTTGGAGATACTCCAACAAATGGTTTTCCGATCGACAGAATGATAGCGTAGGAGCCCCAATAGCTGAAACCCAGTCCTCCAGATCCAATGCAACTAACGGTTCATGCATCTAAGTCTCAGTTTGAGTTTTATAGATAGTTTCAACTTGCCTCCTCAATCCATTCAAGGATATGTGGCCAATTTGGTCTGGGGGCATAAAATCCAAAATGAGCAGCATAATGGAGTTTTGTAAGCTCCCACAAGACTATTTTTCCAAGGCCCATGCGACTACACTAGCAAAAAAAATTCAATAGAGTGTTCTTGAAAATCAACCTCATCTTCAGAAATTCCACTATGCCTCATTGACCAAAACCCTAGTGTCAGAGATACTCCAACAAATGGTTTTTCTGTCAACGGAATGATAGCGTAGGGGCCCCACTAGATGAAAATAAGTGTTCTTAATTCAATGCAGCTTATGGTTCGTGCATCTGAGTCCTGGTTTGAGTTTTATCGAGAGTTGCAACTCGCCTTCTCAAGTCATTTAGAGACATGTGGTCAATTTGATCTAGGGGCATAAAATCCAAACCGAGTAGTATAAAAGACTTTCGTAAGATCCCACAAGTCAATTTGGCCAAGGCCCATGTGACTACACTAGCCAAAAACACCCGACACATTTTTCTTGAAAATCGACCTCCTCTTCAAAAATTGCACTATGCATAACAAACTTGAATATCGACATAGTAGCATAACAGAATTTTGTAAGCTCCCTCAAGTCTATTTTACTAAATCCCATGTGTCTACACTATCCAAAAAGACCCGACACAATGTTCTTGAAAATTGACCTCCTCTTCAGAAATTGCACTATGCCTCATTGACCAAAACCCTATTGTTGGAGATACTCCAACAAATGATTTTTCGGTAGACAGAATGATAATGTAAGAGCCCTAGTAGCTAAAACCCGGTGGTCTGGATCGAATGCAATTGATGGTACGTGCAACTGATTCCTGGTTTGAGTTTTATCGATAGTTGCAACTCGCCTCCTCAAGCCATTCAAGGACATGTGGCCAATTTGGTATGGGGGCATAAAATCGAAACCGAGTAGCACCATGGAGTTCTGTAACCTCCCGCAAATATGTTTGGCCAAGGCCCATGCAACTACACTAGCAAAAAACACCCGACAAAGTGTTCTTGAAAATCAAGTTCATCTTCAAAATTTGCACTATGCCTCATTGACCAAAACCCTAGTGATGGAGATACACCAACAAATGGCTTTTTGGTCGACGGAATGATAGCTTAGGGGCCCCACTAGCTGAAACTCAGTGCTCTTAATCCAATTCCACTGACGGTTTGTGCATATGAGTCCCATTTTTAGTTTTATTGCGAGTTGCAACTCGCCTCCTCAAGCCATTTAGGGACATGTGGTCAATTTGATCTAGGGGCATAAAATCCAAACCAAGTAGCATAACAAACTTTTGTAAGCTCCCACAAGTCTATTTGACCAAGGCCCACATGACTACACTAGACAAAAAGACTCAACATAGTGTTCTTTAAAATCGACCTCCTCTTCATAAATTGCACAATGCCTCATTGACCAAAATCCTAGTGTTGGAGATACCTCAAAAAAATTGTTTTCTGGTCGATGGAATGATAGCATAGGAGTCCCAAAAGTTGAAACCTAGTGCTCCAGATCCAATGCAACTGACGGTTCATGCATCTGAATCTCAGTTTGAGTTTTATCGATAGTTTCAACTCGCCTCTTCAAGCCATTCAAGGACATGTGGCCAATTTGGTCTGAGGGAATACAATCCAAACTAAGCAGCATAATGTTGTTTCGTAAGCTCCCACATGTATGTTTGGCCAAGGCCCATGCGACTACACTAGAAAAACACTCTCGACAGAGTGTTCTTGAAAATCGACCTCATATTCAGAAATTGTACTATGCCTTATTGACCAAAGCCCTAGTGCCAGAGATACTCCAACAAATGGTTTTTTGGTCGATAGAATGATAGCGTAGGGGCCCCACTAGTTGAAACTCAGGGCTCTTAATCCAATTAAACTGATGGTTTGTGGATCTGAGTCCCGGTTTGAGTTTTATCACGAGTTGCAACTCACCTCCTCAAGCCATTTAGGGACATGTGGTCAATTTGATCTGGGGGCATAAAATCCAAATCAAGTAGCATAACAAACTTTCATAATCTCCCTCAAGTCAATTTGGCCAAGGCCATGTGACTACACTAGCCAAAAACACCTGACACAGTTTTCTTGAAAATCGAACTCTTCTTCAGAAATTGCACTATGCCTCATTGACTAAAACCCTAGTGTTGGAGATACTCCAACAAATTGCACTATGCCTCATTGACAGAATGATAGTGTAGGAGCCCCAATAGCTGAAACCCAGTGCTTCGGATCCAATCCAACTAACGGTTCATGCATCCAAGTCCCGGTTTGAGTTTTATCGATAGTTGCAACTTGCCTCCTCAAGCCATTCAAGGACATGTGGCCAATTTCGTCCCGGGGCATAAAATTCAAACCGAGCATCATAATGGAGTTCTGTAAGCTCTCACAAGTCTATTTGGCCAAGGCCCATGCAGCTACACTAGAAAAAAATTCCCGACAGAGTGTTCTTGAAAATCGACCTCATCTTCAGAAATTACACTATGCCTCATTGACCAAAACCCTAGTGTCAGAGATACTCCAATAAATGGTTTTTCGGTCGATGAAATGATAGCGTAGGGGGCCCACTAGCAAAAAATCGGTGCTCTTAATCCAATGAAACTGATGGTTCATGCATCTGAGTCCCGGTTTGAGTTTTATCGTGAGTTGCAACTTGCCTCCACAAGACATTTAGGGACATGTGGTCAAGTTGGTCCATGGGCGTAAAATCCAAACCGAGTAGCATAAAAAACTTACGTAATCTCCCACAAGTGTGTTTGGCTAAGGTCCACACGACTACACTAGCCAAAAAGACCTGACACATTATTCTTGAAAATTGACCTCCTCTTTATAAATTGCACTATGTCTCATTGACCAAAACCCTAGTGTTGGAGATACTCCAACAAATGGTTTTTTGGTCGACATAATGATAGCATAGGAGCCCCAATATCTAAAACTCGGTGCTCCGCATCCAATGCAACTGAGGGTTCGTGCATCCAAGTCTCGGTTTGAGTTTTATCGATAGTTGTAACTTGCCTCCTCCATCCATTCAAGGACATGTGGCCAATTTCATTCAGGGGCATTAAATCCAAACCGAGAAACATAATGGAGTTTCGCAAGCTCCCACAAGTCTGTTTGGCCAAGGCCCATGCGAATACACTTGCAAAAAATGCCCGACAGAGTGTTCCTGAAAATCAGCCTCATCTTCAGAAATTGCACTATGCCTCAATGACCAAAACCATAGTGCTAGATGTTAGCTCTTGAAATGTCCCATTCGAATCAGCGTTTAATAAGTTTTCGAGTCTCGAAATTGTCAAAGTTTCCGAAAAGAAACCTCTTCATCCAGCCTTCCCAATAAAGATAAGTGATTGAAAAAGAGGCAAGTTGGATGAAGTTTTGGAGATCTTAATTCTAAGTCATTCACAGGGAAGTTATTCTATCATTGAAAATTTATAGCCCTCACAAGAACAAAAGAGAAAAAATTATGAAAAAAAGAGGGTTTTTTTGCATTTTGGGAGCATTGCGACCCATGGCACGACCCACGACACGACGCTTCTATCAAACTTTTAATTTTTTTATTTTTTTCCTGTTTTGGTCAAAATTTGACTTGGCAAGAGGATTTTTGGGTCAAGGTGGCCACATATATTTGAACATAAGATCATCCCCTATCAAATCATGCATGTGTCACTTCATTTCATCAATGGAAACATTCTAGGGATCAAATCCTAGAATGTAGGGATACGACTAAATTTTGAAATCTGTATTTTCATGTTTTAGTCATGTTTTTGGGAGATAGATTTCGATGAGATGGAAATGTATTTTTGTAAAATGAGAGAGGTTTTTCACAAGAAAGAGCTCATGTTCAAAACCCTCTCTCAGGTTTCCAACATCTGTTATTACTTGGGAGATATGGGTGAATCTTTGAGAGGCATATTTCTAGAAAGTGTATACTCTGTTTTTGCTATCCACCTCACAAATTCGGATTTGAGTTGGATGTCTTCAAAAACCCAAATATAGGTGAAGAGGTTATGAGATCCATATATTTTGGATCTATATGAGAATGTAATATCTATATAAAGAGGACCAAAGGGAGGAGCTAAGGGGGTTGGATTGGGAGGACTTGTAGAGACTCCTTTGTAAAAGACTTTTGAATGCATATTGGAATATAAGCTTCTTTTGTTGTAGATGTTCAGACCTTCATCTTCTTTCTTTTGTGTACCTGTGGGTGAATATTATATTCATGTTTTCCATGTTTATCTAATGAATGATAACTTTGATCTTATCTTGGCATTGATAAACTAGAATTGCAAGTACTCTTACATGTTATAGTTGGCCATTCATGTATGCTTATGTATGTATGTTTTTGCTAGTATAATAAGTATTCTTCATCATTTACATCTTTATATAAACCTTCTGAACAAGTATAGTTGAAATTCTTATTTTTCTAAGTGTATTTATATGTGTCTGGAGTGAGTGAGTGAGTTATGCATTTCTGATCCAATTTTATACCCTTATTTGCACATTTGATTAAGTTACCAAGCTTACTCAACCTACAACCTTGAGTGACTCTTGGAGTGATAACACCGGAGATACTGCAACAAATGATTTTTTAGTCGATGAAATGATAGAATAGGGGTCCCACCAGCTGAAGCCGAATTCTCTTAATCCAATGCAACTGACAGTTCGTGCATCTGAGTCTCGGTTTGAGTTTTATCACGAGTTGCAACTCGCCTCCTCAAGCCATTTAGGGACATGTGGTCAATTTGATCTGGGGGCATAAAATCCAAACTGAGTAGTATAACATAATTTTGTAAGCTCCTGCAGGTCAATTTTTCCAAGGCCCATGTGACTAAACTAGCCAAAAACACTCGACACAGTTTTCTTGAAAATTGACCTCCTCTTTAGAAATTGCACTATGCATAACATAACGGACTTGAAAATTGACACAGTAGCATAACAAACTTACGTAAGCTCCCGCAAGTCAATTTGGCCAAGGCCCATGTGACTACACTAGCCAACAATGCCTGATACAGTTTTCTTGAAAATCGACCTCCTCTTCAGAAATTGCACTATGCCTCATTAACCAAAACCCTAGTGTTGGAGATACTCCAACAAATGGTTTTTCAGTCGACAGAATGATAGTGTAGGAGCCCCAATAGCTGAAACTGAGTACTCCAGATCCAATGCAATTAACAGTTTGTGCATACGAGTCCCAGTTTGATTTGAGTTTTATCGATAGTTGCAACTTGCCTCCTCAAGCCATTCAAGGACATGTGGCCAATTTGGTATGGGGGCATAAAATCGAAACCAAGCAACATAATGGAGTTTCATAAGCTCTCGCAAGTATGTTTAGCCAAGGCCCATGTGCCTACACTAGCAAAAAATGCCCGACAAAGTGTTCTTGAAAAGCGAGATTATCTTCAAAAATTGCACTATGCCTCATTGACCAAAACCCTAGTGATCGAGATACTCCAACAAATGGATTTTCGGTGGACAAAATGATATATTAGGGGCCCCACTAGCTGAAATCCGGTGCTCTTAATACAATGCAACTGACGGTTTGTGCAGTTGAGTCTCGGTTTGAGTTTTATTGCGAGTTGCAACTCGCCTCCTCAAGCCATTTAGGGACATGTGGTCAATTTGGTTTGGGGGCATAAAATCCAAATGGAGTAGCATAACATACTTTCGTAAGCTCCCACAAGTCTATTTGGCCAAGGCCCACGTGACTACACTAGCCAAAAAGACCCAACATTGTGTTCTTTAAAATCGACCTCCTCTTCAGAAATTGCACTATCACTGATTGACCAAAATCCTAGTTGTGGAGATACTCCAACAAATTGTTTTCCGGTTGATGGAATGATAGCGTAGGAGCCCCAANGCCAATTTGGTCCAAGGGCATAAAATCCAAACCAAGCAGCATATTGTTGTTCCGTAAGCTCCTGCATGTATGTTTGGCCAAAGCAGCCCATGCAACTACACTAGAAAAAAATGCTCGACAAAGTGTTCTTGAAAATCGAGTTCATCTTCAGAAATTGCACTCAAAGGTTATCATTTTGACAAGTGAATAATGTTATGAATGTTATCAATGAAGATGCTTTAGAGCCATGGTTATGGAATAAAAATTGGATTTGAATGTAATGTTGTCATGGAATTGACATTTTATTTTAAATACCCACAATATAGTCGTTATTGCGACGTCTTGGAGTGTCACTCCCATAGCAACCACGTCGAAGATGATACCTCTTACCATCGTTATTGTACGTCGATCTTACGACGTCCTGGAGTGTCGCTCCCATAATAACCACATCAGAGCTGATAACTCTTAACGTCTCTATTTTCACCATTGCTACATCAGTCTTACAATGCCTGGAGATGTGCCTACGTCGGTCTTACCACACCACGTCGGAGTTGATACCTCTTAACGTCTTTATTTCCACCATTTCTACGTTGGTCTTATGACACCTGGAGACGTGCCTACATTGGTCTTACGACAGCTGGAGACATCGCTCCCAATGAAAACATGTAGTGGAGACTGACGAAATGGGATGCCAAAATTTCAATGTCTATGACGTTGTTGTAGCGACGACTATATCGGGTTTGGACAGTCAAATCCGAGATGACAAGTGTCCGCATGAAATGTCACAATAGAGACGATAGCTTTGGCGTCGAAAAAATGATGTCATGTGAAACGACGTTTGAGGGGGTTTGTTGTTTGTCGTTCTCTCGACAATATAAAGTGGCAATTGCGTAGAACGCGCCATCAGAACTTGACCCAAATGTACTAGTGTCGTGTTTTTGTTGCAACTGTTTGCCTCCCTTTCTTTTCTTTGAACCATTTCGGTCTCTTCTCTAGGTGCAATTGCCAAAAATGGTCATCATCATGCCCTTCTTTCTTGCAATCCTTGCTAGAGAGATTCTCTTCCTTTCTTGTCATTTAATTTGATTAATTTCTATTCCCCTTCCTTTTGTCCTCTTTCCTTGAAGATGATTCCCCTGATACACCAACTCTTGTTTTCCCTGCTCCAATGTATGTTGCTTGAACATAAACCTCATCAAGATTAGTGGGTCCAAACATAAATACAGTGTTAAGAATATGTGCAGGCAAACCGCCTATATACTTCATAACAGTTTCTTGGGTATGTAATGCAATATTTAACATTAATTCCATCTTACGAAATTCATCTGTGTATTATTCCACTGTTTTCCCTTTTCCTAGTTTAAGACTTTGCCATTCAATTAAAGCCTTCTCTTTATAACCCAAAGGATCAAATTGCTTTCTAAGTGAAAAAATAAAATATTGCCATGATGAAAATACATTGCCAACTTGTTGTGTATCATTTTGAAACTTACTTTGCCACCAAATGAGTGGTGTGCCTGCAAGACAAAGCGATGCCAACTTGATTTGAGTTGCTTCATCTTTGATTTGATGCACATTACAATAAACTTCCATCTGCCTGACCCAGTTATCAAGCCTCTCAACATTGACTTCACCATCATACATGGGCAATTCAAATTTCACATCAAGCTTAAGTAAAGGCATATTGTGCTTATGTTTATGGGAATGTTTTCTTGCGGTGGATTTTGAACTTCTACTTGAAGATGATGGAGAAGAAGGAGGTGAAGGAGGAGGTTTTGGAGGATCCTCTCCTTCTTCACTTTTGTCTTGTTTGGAATATTCCCCTTGGAAAGGCCTCTTTAGTTCCAAGTAATCCTCATATAATACCTTTACCGTCTCAGACATGGAGAATCAAGTCTTTTGCAACTCGATCTCGTTCTGAGACATGCCTTCTTTCGATGCCATCTCCTCACTTTGGGAAGTCCTCTTTATTGATCCAATCTCAGGATGCCCTTCTACAAGCTCTCATTCACCATGGATCATCTTTTCCCTAGTAATCATGCAAACTCAAAAACCAATTGTCAACCTACTCTGATACCACTTGATCCGGAATTGATCTTGAAAGACTTGGTTAAGTTTTAAGCATGTTTTCAATTACCACTTAGGAATTGAGGAAAGAAGAAGAACTTAATGAAATACTATAGCAGCTATCATAAAGAAATTTCGATCAGAATATAACCACAAAGAACAACAAAGTTGTTAACGAAGTTCGGGAAGATTACCTACGTCTCCGGGCCTTTGTCTCAGTGGGCAAGGCTTTCTTATTTATCATCAATGCTTCAAAAGTACATCATAAATGTATCAAAAGGATTACAAACTGGTATGGTTGTGTTCTGATAGACCTCAAGAATCCAACACAACTGACGACACTGAAAAATGCTAAGCGTAGCTCCCGAAATTGGCCTCCAAAGTTTGCTTCCCCAATGGCTTCCCTACATAAAAATGGCTTCAAGCTTCACAAAATCATCATCATTCTACCAATCTGAACCTCTTGGTCTATCAAAAACCTCTGATTTATATAGGATTTGAATTGGTGATTCTATCCCAACTTCCTCCCAATATCCGACCTCAAATCGGGCTCCAGATCCCCCAAAAATGGACAAAATCCTCCAAAATCAGGGTAAAAAATCATTAAAAATCATAATATATAGTTATAAAACCCAAATTGGGAAAAATGTTGGGCATAACCCCCTTTATCCAGACTCCTAGCCATATGGGAAGCACCATATGCCTTTGGGTTGGGCGTGCCCTGGTCTTAGGTGTTCTATTCATATGCATGGCCATGTGGCCAGGCTCTAACACTCCACGTGCCCACCTCTCGGTCCTGGCCCCTGGTCCTTAGCTCCTGGTCGCAGGTTGAGTGTCATGTTCTTATGCGTTGGCCCCCTGCCGACCGAGGCTAGCCCTAAACTGCGCCACATTGCAAATTTAACATTAAATTTGGCAGGTGGTTTAAACAAGCACCAACCATGCCCATGTGGCCAACGCATGGGGCTTAGTCTATTGCTCATGTCGTAGGTTGGTGGTTCGAGCCCGATGGAGTTGCAACCGATGTTTTTGTCCTAGCCAACATCGGAAAAATATGGAGTTCCACATGGCACCCTGTGATTGGGCCACGTGTCACCCTGTGATTGGGCCACGTGTCACCCTGTGATTGGCCCGTACAGTACAGACATCACCCATTTAACATGCACGGTCAACTGCCATGTCACTGTCATACAACCACGTGTCGTGCTATGTCAACTTTGTATTGCCAAGTCATCTTCCCAGTCAACATCCGAACTGCCTAGTTACCCTGCCATGTCAGCATCCGTACAACCACATGTCGTTTGTACTGCCACATGTCATCCTGTCATTGGTCCATGTCACGTATAGACTGCCACATGTCATGTCCATACAGTGCCACGTGTCATTTCCGTACTGGTCCAACTCAACCCGAAAATTCCAAAACCGAGTCACACGTGTGACCTCCTCATGCTACCATGTGTCCTTGTTGACGTCATCATGATGTCATGCTGAAGTCACCTATCGTACTGCTGACATCAGCAGTATGACCTGTTGGCTTTGACCAGTTTGACTTTTTGCCTGTTTGGGAAATCGATAAGAACACGGTAACTTTCACATACGATGTCCATTTGTAGAAAAAATTATATGGTCAGAATTATCACGATGATCCCAACACAATGGCACTAGTTTCATCCGATTCCGAAAAAATTGATTTTTAGGCCTTCCTGGATCCATTTTGGATCACTTGCCATCGAGTGTTTTCCCTCATCTAATTGAACAGGTCATTTTGGCCCGTCAACAAAGACACAACCAGATTGTGCTCTTCGCCTTCCGATCCAACTTTTTCTAGTCTTTTTTTGATGTTCTTGTAGGTGCAATACCTAGATCTATCGCGATCCACTCATATTTTTCTACCAACAGATCTTCCATCTTGATTTTCCACAACTCAAAACTTTTCCCATTAAATTTCTCTATCTCTATTTTTGAAATACTTGCCATTTCTTTTCACCTGAAGAATCAATACCACAAATCTCCCATTGTAACAAGGCTTATCACAAACCCGAGCCAAACCATTAGCAACAAAGGCGTCCCCCTGAAGAAAATAATTTCTCTGATACCAAATGTAGATTTTAACCTTGTACAAATAATTACTGCAAACAAATTATTAATAAAACAAAAAAGATACAATGGCACACACACACATTACACAAAGATTTTTACACTGGAAACCCAAACCAGGAAAACTAACAACCTGTTTAGAGCCGCACCTCTAATATTCTATTCATTATATTCATTGTTTACAATACAATATACATATAGTCAACAACCCTAATTCCTTAACCAGAATTAGAAAACCATCAACAAAAACCATGTGCCGAAAAACCACAAAAAACATACCAATTTGTTTTTCTCAGGGGATCCCACCCCTAAACCCCTGCATCCCCTAGAACAAGTTTGCTCCCATATCAGTGTATAGTATACGAGATCAATTTTGCAAAGCATATAACACATACCCAACAACTTAACCATGGAGTTTTTTCCCATGAAACCCACTTAGCTAACTACAACATTTGCAAAACCTTAGCAAGTATTGTGTCATATGAACAATTCAATTAGAGATCCCTTAACTCTTTTATTATGCCGTAAGGTGTTTTCCCCCATGATGCGTATGTCTAATTGTGACTAGTAATTGCCCACAATGGTCCATATATTATGTCGTTCGGTAGCTCATGTAATCCCTCTCTGAAGCATATGTCTCGATGTGATGTGTTGATAAGTGCTAACCATTGATTTAAGTTTTAGGACCATTGGAAAGCTTTGGATCCTTTAGTCGCCCTACACTACAAACATCCAAAAACCTGCCACGTGGAATGTTACCGCGACACCCATGCCCTAAGCCTTATTCCCCCATATCTCAAAAGGTGCCTGCATTGCCCTATCGCAGTAGAGGCCATGGTTGGAGATCGTGGATTAAAGCACATTGACGAAGGTGGAGTCGTTGGAAGAGACAAGCAACATGATCCACAAGAACTGGATGCATTTCCACGTCAATTTCACACCTCATGTAGTTGTTCCTCCTTGTTTCCCTCCTTAGGGGTTGCATCTTCCTTTATCTTCTCAGGTCATAGCCCTTGGTCCTACTCAACAGGACCTACAACAACATGGCTCATCTTAGGATCATGACAATGCTCACCATTGTCTGGTTGAAATTCGAAGTTCATTCTAGTTTGTCGAATATAAAATTATGGTATATATTTACTACTATAAAATTTATATTTCAATAAATTTATAAAGTGTAAATTTTGAGTTTATCAATACTATTAATTTATTTTTTTATATTATAAAATATATATTTTTAAATAAAAGTTTGATGATTAATTTTCAGTATTCTTACCAAAATTAAGTAATCATAAATATATTTAAAAATATATTATATCAATATAAACAATATTAAAAAATTGAATACAAGTTTTATAATATATAATTAAATAAAATTGTGTGAAATAAAATTAAGTTATTTTTTTCAAAATGAACTAATAAATATGTAATTTAATAAATTTATCATTTGTTAAAATAAATTAAAATTATCATTGTTTAGATTAACAAAGTGTTAAACGTTGTTGCAGTTTCATGAGTATATGTGTCCCTTAAATCGTAGACATATTGTGGCTGGCCGCTGACATTTGCAGTTGGGTGCTCATGTGCTCATCTCCATCAACCTGATACCTGCCTGCCCGCCAATAGAGGGCACCCACG
>SNQJ01S0148897.1:23530-41027 GCA_010110895.2 Picea sitchensis
ATTGGTGTAACTCTTATACTATTGTTCATTGCTCATTGGATATAATTGAATGGTTTAAGTATAAGTTGAAAAAGGTTTTTTAATTGTACTTGATACTGATTCACCCCCCTCTCAGTATCAACATTTCTCTCTTTCTCTCTCTCTACATATCCCTTTCCATCTTCCTCGCCTTCCACTCCCTCTCCATATTTATCTTTTTCTTCCACCCTCCTCTCCCTATTCTTATTTTTCTTTCTCCCTCCTCTTTTTATTCTCCCTCTCCCTACTCCCCTTCTTAATTTTACTTTTTTTCATGTCCCTCACCCCCCTCTTCCTTTTCTCTTCTTCTCCCACTATAGTCCCCTAAGTTCAACTAGAGAATTAGATACCACTATAGTCAAAACATTTTTAAATAGGTTTTCCCAATGATTCTCTCATTGTGTAATATCCTTAATTTCCACTCTATAAGTCAGAAGGGAGTTCATAAGGTGATACAAGCCTAAGCACATGACTGGCCTAAGATTGGCCCCTTTTTTGGAGGTCATCACGGGTCTATGATGGCTCAACATGCGATGATCATCACACATCAGTGGTAGTGCAACAAGTGATGATCTATCAACCTTCTAGATTCATGGAGTTACAAAGTTATAGGTGAGGGATGAGTTGTATCTTTGTTTCATAGGCCTAGGAATGCACAACATTCGAGTCTCTAGTGGCCTCTATAAGATCTAGAAGATCTCCCAAGACTCCTCCAAAGAGCTATATAACAAGGGAAAGTCTTGGGAAATAAAATAAGATTCAAGAGTATTGTTATGTTATCCATTTGCAGAGGATCTCTTCCTATCCATCACAACCAGAAATTAGAGGTGCCTAGCCTGATCAAGAAGCTAAGGAGGAGGAGAAATAGGAGCAAGGAGTCAAGGGAGAATGGCATCATCACCAAGGTATATTTTGATATAAGTTCTCTATGATATCTAATAAATCAATGGTTTTCCCCCAAATAGTTTGTATTCCATTATGTAGATATTTGGATTTGATTGCATCAATGATAAATCAAATTAGATATGAGATATATTGATGATTTATAACACTAGAGAAAGAAGAATATTGGTATTGTTTGTTTCTTGTGTGCAGGAATCGGGTGATAGGAGTTGGAGATAGAAATTTATATCTACATCAACCAGGATACACAAGAACAACCTTTAGATCAAAGGTATGTTAATCTACCCTCGTTTGGTGTAAAAGAGATTGTTTTCTCTAGATCTAGGAAATCATATAAGTCTAAACCCCTTTCTATCTAGGATCATTAGGGAGGTCCTAGGGAGAGTTTTCTATGTATTTAGTGGCATCCCCACATTATTTTATCTCATAACAAAATTGACGACTCCATTGGGGAAGAATTCTTCTCTAGTTTGAGTCTATTTGCCAATTATTTCCTCTGCTTTATGGTAATTTGTTTTTTTTTATTCCATTCACTCCTCCAGAGCCTAGAGCCATCAATTTTGATAGATCTGACGCATATCTAACAGATCTGAAATAGATCCTTGTTTTCTTAAAAAAACAAAAATTTTCTCGACCTCATGGGTTGCAGCACAATAGTCACAAGATGATCCTTGCATGTTGACTAGCCTTTGTGCCGCGATGATCTGCAAAAATTGTAGAGTTGCAAAAAAAAACCTAGGCCTTTCAAATTGGGTTGTACCTCTTATCCATAGGGTCTTGCAGTGGTCTGTTCTGATACAGGTCTTATCTTTGTTTGAGTTAGTTTGTCACATAATTTGTTGCCAATAGGTTGATTAAGGGAATTTGTGTGGATTGTTTCATTTCTTAGATAGGTCTTGTTTCTATATGAGAGTTCCAGTGAAGTTGGGTAGAGATCCCAACAAATCTAAAGAGATCTAGCTGTGTTTGTTACTGGTCGCATTGGTTGTCCTTTTGTAGCTATTGTTCATTACTATATCTAGCCTCATTGATGAGTTTTGGGTGAGATCTTGGTAGATACATTCGAGTGGGATGATCTGGCCTCACTTCCAATTTCCTACAAACCCTTTGCTTGTTGTTATTGCTAGTTTCCTTTTTTCATTTGCATTCTTGCTTAGATAAGGAATTTTTGCCAATACAATTGGAAAAATAATAAAAAAATACAAAAAAGTGTTGCATGCTTGATTACTTTTGAAGCAATAGTGAAAGAGTGCATTAGGATCCTTGTTTGGTTTTAGATCTGAAGTGTTTGTTGGTTTCTTGGTGTGTGTGAGGTTTCACTTTCAAGAGTTGCAAAGAAAAGGAAAAAGTAGCTTTCCCTCCCATAGCTAGATTGTACCGAATTGAAAGATTTTGCATTGTCATATTTTCATTGTTTGGTTGGGTCAAGATTCAAACATCACTAAAAGTTTCATAATCTATCACCTTTTTACTTAAGTAACAACCATAAAAAAAAACTATGTGATCTAAAAATTCATTAGACAGTTTTCTTTTATGGTGAAGCAACATTAGATAGGCTTAGGGGCTTGGATTAGGATTGAAGAGAAAACTCTCCAAGGCCATGAAATCCAAACTTAGGATTAATTAAAGAGTGATAAACCCATTCTTGCAAGTAGTGTGTCGGGATCCTCCTTTAACACAGGAGTTAAGCATGAAGTCGCATCGGGACAAGTAGGGATATTACCCCTATCTTCTTGTTTTGGTGTTTCTGGTACCACTTCTATTGCTATGTATAGGGGGGTTTCATTGGTTAACACCTTTAGAGCTTCAATATTAGTTAATCTTCCCTTACGTGCGGTTGGAGCTACGATTGTTTGCTCGATCATTGATTGTGAGGTGGTAGCCTTAGTGACCTTTCCTAGGTAGCCACAAAGGTGACTGCAGGTGGGAAGTGCCTGTAGCACCTGGGGCAGAAGTTCATTCATGGTCTCAGTTCCCCTGGAGGGTGCACGCCTTAATAAAGGGTGCTTGGAACGGTCATGGCTATTTTGTGGAGATCATCGTAACTGATTGTCATACCTTCGATAGCCAATCTTGTGGGGAATTCATCTTGCCCATAAGGTGGGTTTTCGAAATTTCCCTGAGCCAATTGGATTTCTTGTTGTTATCCTAGACAGATTAGGGGTTTTCTCTTTGATTTTGATTCTAGTTCATACTTAGGTTGAATTTTGTTTGGATTTTCACTTATAACATTCACCATGGTTGAATCACTATGCCAGTCCCATCGACTATGAGGACTTGAACCAATCACGGAGGTGCAACTGCCTCTAAAGTGATGCGAGATAGGTGACAAGGAATTTGAAGGGCCTCAAATTTGGTTCGAAGAGACTATTTTTGTCGAAGTAGAAGTTGTAGAATAATGTACTCCACCAAATTTTAACCCTCCTTTGACTGAGCCAGACACACTCGTAATGATCTAAGTAAGGGAGATCTTTAGTGAGCCTTTTTCTTTGTTTAGAACTCCTCCCATCATGTCAAGAATGAGTGTTTCATTCAGTGTAGTTGAGCCTATGATACCATTATCAAGTGGGTTAGGGGGAAATCCCCTTGGGGGAATCCCTATGATTTCCAAATTACCTTCCCTTATCACTATTGGGCCTACATTGTCCGTGCCTTTTTCTACAGGTCCCTTGACCTAGGGGACAAAAATGTGTCATCCTTTCCATCCGTTAGTATACTTAGTGTTCCTACGCCCATCCCATCTATTCTAATGCCCACTTCTGGATATTCTTCTGGTGGGGAGTTGATGTTTGGTTTAAACATGGGAGGTGGAAATCCTTCCACCTCTGCTAATCCTATGAGCAGTCTGACATCATCCAGTGTGGGTGTACCTTTTGGGTGGAATATTTCTAGTGGTTTTGTGGTCGTCCCTAGTCAGGATAGAGGAGGTAGTACATCAGGAGGGTTTACATTTCCATGGGTTATCACACCCTTCCCCGGGGGCCCATCCCTTGGGGGAAACTTTTCACCGTGGGGATATTTTCCTTTTTTCAACACATTTGGCCCTGGGGGTTTCTTCCGAGGGACTAACTTTGGGAATGTTTTTCCTAGAGGGTCCACATTTAGCCCTGGGGGCATGTTCAGTTATGGGAGTATCCATGCCCCTAGAAGTTCCACCATTCTTGAGGGAACTGACTCTTTGAGAGCTCCTCAACCCTCCAGTAGTACAAATATAAGGGGTCTGCAAGGTCCATTTGGGACAATGGAAACTTCACCTTCCTCCCAGTATTCATTTGCATCGTCACAATTGACTTGATTTTTCACTTACTTGATTTGTCATGATTGACTTAATTGATGGGACTTACTTGATTTTTCATGATTGATGAATGACCCTATATCCCATGACCCTTCATGGTCGACAATTCCTTCCAAGCTACCTTTAAATATCCCAAAGTTCGATGGTAAGACGGGAGAAGACCCCTCTACACAAATCATTACATACCACTTATGGTGTTCATCCAACTTGTTGATGTATGATAGTGTGAGGTTGATTCTTTTCTAGCAATCCCTAACTGAAGATGCCACCAAATAGTACATTGAGTTAAAATGTGGTTCCCTTAAAAGCTTCAATGACTTGGCAATAAATTTTGTAACACATTACCAATTTCCCATACGGTAGAAGATAGGAACTAAGCTCTTGAATTCACCATGTCAAGACAATCCCACTCACATTTCCGATCATATATATGAATGGAGATGACGATGTAGGATGATTAAGACCTAGATTCTGGAAAAAATCCTTACAGAGTGGTTCAAAAAGTCCCTCCTACCACCTATTTCACGAGATGTAGCTATGGTCAGGGAAGCCACCGAGGAGAAGGCCATTTTGCATGCCCAACACTTAGATTTGATTTATTCACAATCGAGTACACTTTATGACATTATTCCAAATGCTCCTCAGTCATCGAAAAATCCAAGGAAGCCAACCATAGGACCCCATGTCGATGGTGTGGTTGGTTATGTTTCCCACACATCTATGAACTAGTTATCCAACTAAATGGGTTACATGTCAATTTCATCACACCCGTCATATTCTGGCACTAGTGCTAAAACTGTTACGGTTCCTTCTTAGATCTCTAAGGTGAATTCAATGTAGTCCATGCAACTAAATAATCCTCAGCAACCTAGATGCAAGAAGAAAAGGAACAAGAAAAATAATTCCAATACTAAGAAACAAAATTCCTCCACTTAGAACACCTAGGAGGGAGGCACTAAAGAGAAGATAAAGTGTCAGTTTCTCTACACAATTTGTGGGGAGGCCCACCCCAATCACCAATGTCCTTGGAAGGATGAGGTACATAGATGTTTGGCACACCAATAGTCCCCCCAACAACCTGTTGTCTTAACCCATCCTTTCCCACCTCAACCTCAAAACATGGTTGCAACAAATCCTTCCCCTCTGTAAGGGGCCATGGTAGTTACCCCTCACCATTATGGGTCTTCCTTGAATGCTTCCATTTTAAGTGTGAACAAACTGTTAACTTGTAGACTCGAGAAAAAAACTATGACATTTCCAAGCCTTCCCATGATGCGCCAAAGGAAACATCTTCTTCCTAGCCTGATGGAACTCTTCATATTGATAAGCCATCTTTTGATGCGTCGATTCACCTCCCAAAGGGCGTTATTCAATGTACGACACATAATCCCAACACACGGGCTTCCCACAACTACAGTATTATGGAAGACTTGGCCCAGGCGCCATGTGCCATGTCTGCGCTTGAATTCCTCCAAAGATACCCAATGCAGTGAAAATCCTTTCTCTCTACCATAGGTGGGGTTAATCCCTTGAAGTTGAGTTTGATGACCTTTTATTCTTCTTAGGTTAATCATAGGCTGTCCCATCAAGTTTCCTTCTATATCATAGTGCGATCAATGGGGAAAAAATCTACCGAACAATGGTGGATGAAAGAGCCTTGACTTGCATCATGTATACGTCTTGTTGGAAATCCCTAGACTCTCCAAAGATTAATATGTCTGCTACACTATTGAAATAATTCAATGGACACATGTTCCATCCTTATGGAATAATTGCCTCCTTACCCATCGAGTTAGGTGGTATTATTGTCTCTGTTGCAGTGGAGTTCGTCGATGTACCTCTTGAGTAAAATTTCTACTTGGGTGTACTTGGTTCTATGAGATGACTACAATTATCTCGTCGTTCTTTAGGGTCCTATGCTTCCCTCATCAAGGGGAAATAGTGATGACATATCATATTGCATTATGTACCCCAGATCTTGGATCCAATGCAGAGTCTAATGTACCCTTTATTGGTGATACCAAACAGTCTTATATGCATGTTGGTACGGGGATGGTCAAATATCCTTCACTCATGGGTATTTTTCCCCTTCCCCCACCATCTCCTATTGCAACTATTTCTCCTATCAATAGGATTTCATCATTTACCAGTGGATCCCTTGGGCCTTTTGATCTTTGGGTGGTATCTCATCCCAAGGATGTTGAGTCATATGGATATTTCATGCCACTCACTGTGGTTGATATTGTTGATCCAACAATCCCATCGGCATCAAACGATACTGGTTGGCAAATCCATCCTCATATGGAGTGTGATCAACCTACCTAGCATGTATGGGTTGTTAACTATCTTAGTTCACATGACTCCCTTGATTGTGAGTTACCTTCGGAAGAGGTCATCTTGGAAGTCATGGATTCCATTGATAAGCCCGGGGAAGATGAGCATCATCGATAATCCATCCTCCCTGATTTGGAACCCATGAGAGTTAGCATGATGAGTTTTGATCCAAGACTGTGGGAATTTGTTGGGGCATCCAGTAGCCATCCTAGTCTTAACCTTTTTCCACCTCAAATTTCTTTCTCAGAAATTGCCACTGAATTCTTTGTTTTTCCTTCCCTCAAATATTTGTGTTTATTTCCTCCTATGTATCTTGATGGACCCCATCAAGGAGTTTTCATAGCTTATGAAACCAATCATGATGAATATCTTTGGTCGCGAAGATTCATTTCGATGTGGCATGGCCCTGACATGGTGTACCATATGATGCCCATAATGGCTTATGAGTTCATTGGTGTCAAAAAATATCCTTGGTTTGAACCTATCTGAGCTAGGTGGATATCCGTGGCCACCCACCTATTCCAACTAGCACAAAACAGTCTTCTGGAAATTTACTATTTTTAGCAGTTTTTAAGTTCCTAAACTTCTGGGGCCATTTTGAGGGCCTAAATGAAGTTTTTTCAGGATCAAGCACCTCAATGATAGTTGAATCCTCTCATTTATCCCCCAAAATGAATCGCCTCAATGATACCTTTTAAACAAGCTATTGTGCACCCCAAACAAAGATCATATGCCAAAGTTACGCCCCCGGGAAATTGATACACCAAACTACCCAAAACATGATCCATAAAACTGTTGGCTTTTCATCTTCCAGGGTTAGGGTTTTGGGTTTTATTTATGTTAAAAATGCCTTTAGAGCCTCATTGTAATCCATATTCTTGTGAATATGAGTAGCTGTCACATCTCTTCTCAAAGATAAGTTGCCACCATTCTAGCGAGTCTTTCACTCTGTATTTCTACAGTTTTGTACATTTCATTCATTAATATAAATTGTGTTTTACTGTATCTTTGTGTTTATGGTTGCATCTATGATATATTTATGTTATATTATTGGATATATGAGATATATCTGTACATTTATTTACTATATCTCCACTCTCATTTCATGCCGAAAATAATCTAGATCAATGGTATTAGAGCAGGATGCTCTTGATTTTTCTTGTAGTGCATGTCCCCGATGAGGTCTGAGTATAGCAAGTTGGGTCTCGAGCTTGTCTCTCTTGAGTAAAATTGCTCTCGCACACCCAAGAAACCCTCCATGGTGGAAGAAAATAAAAATGATAGAGCAGACGATTCTATTAATCTGTTGCTTGAGCAAGCTCTCATGCGACAGAGGGATGAAATGATGGAGACTTTTTCCCACATCCTTCAATGCTTTTGGATAACAACCGATGCATCTTCATCAAGAGACCACTTTGGAGGCACCTTGCCTTTCAAGGCACAATTTAATTTTGATATCATTGTATTTGAAGGCTCTCCCCCATGTCAAACATTGGTGGGAGACTTACTGGGAGAAAAGTTCCACAGAGGAGTCTGGAATATATGGGGCCGAGCCCACTTGGGATTTTTTTTGTGGATGCGGTCAAGGAATAATATTACCATATTGGTAACTATGAAGACCAATACATGATATGGACCACATTGTGTCAAGAGAGGGGCCAAGTAGTGTCAGAGTTCACCAATACCTTTCATATCTTGCGCACCAAGCCGGGTATCAAATATTTTGATCGACATTTGGTTCTGAAATACCGTGGGGCTCTACAAAGATACATCCAAACTGAAATGGAGTTTTTGGACATCTCATCATTGGGAGATTCCTATCGATATGCTGTCAAAATTGAGCATAAATTTAGGCACCAAAACAAACGGGAGTTCATTTATGAAAATCCTCAACAACCAAAGTATGATAGAGATGGCCCTAACAAATAGCCTCCCGAAAACTAGTCCAAGCCATAGGAAAAGAAGGGTCACAGAAAGATGAAGAAGGACAACCGAAAGTGGTGTGATTTCCAAAAAATACCCTAGCACAACACTGATGAATATCACTCAAAATAGTCATTGGTGGTCGAGATCGAACACAAGGAGTTGAACCCTGATTCATAATATGATTTAGAAAATAATGGAAAAAGATAGATCATCGACACAGGCCCCACTGCTACTGTTGTGACTAAAACAATTCAACCAGAAGAACCAACAGATCCTAAAGAGGGGGAGTGCATTTTTCATTCACGGATGTGGGTGAAGGGGACCCCACTGCATTTTATTGTTGATAGTGGAAGCCAGAAGAACCTCATCTCAACATAGGTCATCAAATAGTTGGTATTGTCGACAACACCACAACCACAACCATACAACATAGGGTGGCTTTGTCAGGGATGAGATCTCTGTGTCAGCCAACAAAGTCGATTGTCATACAACATCAACCCTTAAAGGATGGGGTATTATTTAATGTTTCCCCGCTAGATGTCTATGATGTTCTCTTGGACCAATCATATATGTGGAAGCACCATGCTATCTACGAGTCTCAACTCCGCAGTATCATTGTTACTTTGGGGGGTCATCTCTATAGGATAATAGAGGTAGTTCCTACTACTGTCCAAAATAAATAGTTCCATAAGGTAGTATCTCATACTACAAAATTCATCTTCTTCACGATATGTTCAAAAGGTGAACATAAGGACACTGCAAACACTACAGCCTCGGCCCAAGCACCTTCTATCCAATAGAAGTAGGTAAAACATATTGCAGCAAAGTGAAAAGATCCCTTATTCACATAGTCATCTCATGTATCTCGACTGTTTGAACAGACTCAACCCTGCCAACAACAGGTTCGTTACAACCTTCAACATGTTAAGTAAAACAACTTCTCTAGCAAGGCAAGCAAATCATCAAGATGCAAATTCAACAAACACTCGTCGCTTTTCCCTCTCCCCCAATCACTGAATGCAATGGAGACCATTGCTTCCTAAGGAGGGAGTATTGATCCAAGTGGATATTTATGTCCACCCACCTATTCCAACTAGCACAAAATGGTCTTCTGGCAATTTACTATTTTTAGCAGTTTTTCGGTTCCTAAACTTCCGGGGCCATTTTGAGGGCCTAAATAAATTTTTTTGGGGATTGATCACCTCAATTATAGCCAAGGATTTGATTGAGCCCCAAAAATGAATCTCCTAAATGATACCTTTCTAGCGAGCTGTTGTGCACCCCAAACGAAGAGCGTATGCCAAATTTACACCCCCGAGAAGTTGATACACCAAACTACCCAAAACGGGGTCCACAAAACTATTGGTTTTTCATCTTTTAAGGTTAGGGTTTTTTATTTTATTTATGTTAAAAAGGCATTTATAACATCATTGTAATACATCTTCTTGTGAATATGAGTAGCCGTCACATCTCTTCTTAGAGATAAGTTTCCACCATTCTAGCGAGTCTTTCACTCTGTATTTCTACAGTTTTGTACATTTCACTCATTAATAGAAATTGTGTATTACTTTATCTCTGTGCTTATGGTTGCATCTCTGATATATTTTTGTTATATTATTGGATATATGAGATATCTCTGTACATTTGTTTTTTATATCTCCACTCTCATGTCATGCAGAAAATAATTTGGATCACTAGCAATGGGATATACTTCATGTAAAGCATCAATATGCGTAGTTCCTTGTACATAGGTGTGTGGTGTGAGTGATTTTTGTTTTTCATACATCATATCCAAAAAATTCAAAAACAAATTTTCTTTTTGAGATTTCACTATGCATTTTGACCCCCAGAATCTAGTTTACATGTGTTGATAGGATTACACAAACTTTTTTAGGAAGATAGAGACTTCCACTGAACTTGAGGTATGTTTTCCCAAACTAGCATATAGGGAAAGGTTTTTCTTGCATTCCCCACCTTGCATTATTAATCGTTCATTCTTCCAGCACTATGCCTTAGGATCGATACAGTTATGTTGTGACATTAGCCATTTCATTTTTCACATAGTAACTTGGTCGGTAGTGCCTACCCTTCATGGGAACCATAGTTAGCACTTGGATTTACATTTGGTGCCCATGTTGTGATTTATCGTAGGCCCGAGAGCCCTTATTTATCCCCACTATGACTTAATGATTGAGCGTTATTCTTCTCTCGTCTATATTCTGGCCATATCCTATGGGGGGTTCCCAAAACATTTTATTGTTTCTTAATGGTCACCTATGCATTTGTTGCTTGCGTCATGTCTCTTGCTGTTGCATTGTTGTTTTCCCATATCCCGCTTACCGCTATTTCACTTTCTTTGACCATACACCTCTTGCATTATTTAGCCTCCCTTTTTCATCCCTCTACCTAGGGAGAAAACATATGCTAAGAGTGGACCTAACTTACCTATACCATTTTCATTCATCTTGCTTTATGTTAGTTCCATGCACTTGGAACATAGGAGCATGTTGTTAAGCCACTCATTCTCTCCCATCGAGTACAATTTTATATTTTTTTTGGACTTGTAAAAGGACACAAAAAATATACATACTGAACATACTTGCATCATTCTTTCGTTCTCATTAAACCATTAAGAATACTAAGCATACTTGTGCCATTCTTTTGTGCTCGTTAAACCATGAAGGAGACACAAAATACAAAAACAAATAAAAAAAGAGTTGGATTTTTTTTCACCATTGATCTATTCTCAAGATGGAAACATCAATCAAGTCTCCCTTGAACATAGAACCTTTTTTAGTCCTCATCATACATTTGGGTTTTATCTTTCCTAGGAGTCGTCCCAGTAATGTGATTCTGATATAATCATCCAATTGGTTATTCTTCTAGTCATTATGAAGAGTGTTTCGATGCCTCCTACATTGTTGCACTATATTTGTCCAGCTCTTGTGTCTTTCTTCCAAGTCACCATTGTGTCATTCTATATGTTCAAGGGAATTTTAAGCCTGAGTCGACCATATGTTTTTTTGTTGACTTTCCAAGTCAACCATCCCTGTGTTAGTTGTACTTAGTGATACTCTCTCTTCACATCATCTCTCGGTGTATGTTTCGTGTCGATTGATGGGGGATACATTAAATCCCTCCTTCCAAATACCTCTTCCTATTGAATTCAACACATTAAATAGGAGAGGTATCTAGAAAATAACAACTACCTTGGAGCTTGTAGTCATCAGTGGCATGCCTCCTCATGATCGACGATGGGTTTACATCATTGAATATTGATCAATTGGTTCTATGAGTGTTCGACATCAGAGTCTCTATTCACACTCATTAGATTGTACTAGGTACCATGGGGCCCATCTTCATCATTGGTGGGTCCCCTCATGTCTATTAATGGTATACATCAATGATCGGTAATCAACTGGTTTCTACCATGCTCGACATCATCTCATCTATTCAGATGTCATAGAATTGTTCCATCAGATTTTGGGATGAAGACCTTGGGTTTGGGGACACATCATTTCTTTACAACATCCCCTCCCGAGTTGTAGTGGAATATATCACTTGTATATGAGTACTTTGAAGACCTTGGGGGAACTCCCCTTAGTTCTCATTGTCTTCTTGATATCTATATGTCGTGTCATAGATCCACATTGTATTTTTTGGTGGCTATGATTGATTTCATGGCATAGATCCACATTGTATTGTCTCATGGATATAGTCTTATTGATTACATGGATCCACAGTGTATTCTTTTGTGACCATGGTCTAGCATTTCATATCATGGATCCACAGTGTATTGTTTCATGGCCATGCTCATTCAGAGTATGAGTATGTCTACCTAGGGGATGGTCTATATTTATCTCATCCTTGGTGTTTGAATACAAGACTCCTTTAACTTTTGGCACTCCTTTTCTCCTCCTCACACTACCTCATATGGACACTATTTTGTAATGTGTTTCATCCATCCATTCCTTTCCTGACCTCACACATTAGGGGGCATCTATTATAGCTATTAATTTCCACCCTACAGGTCAGAAGGATTTCATAAGATGATACAAGCCTAAACACATTATTTGCCTAAGATTTTTCCCCTTTTTGAAGGCCATCTAGGGTCTATGATGGCTCAACATGTGATGATCATCACAAATCAACAATAGTGCAACAAACGATGATTTGTAAACATTCTAGATTCATGGAGTTACGAAGTGATAGGAGAGGGATGAGTTGTATCTTCATGTCAAAGGCCTAGGAAATCACAACATTCAAGTCTTTAGTGGCCTCTAGAAGATATATCATCTCTCCCAAGCCTCCTCGAAAGAGCTATATAACAAAGGCAAGTATTGTGCAAGAAAAGAAGAATCAAGAGTATTTTTATGTTGCCCATTTGCAAAGGATATCTTCCTATCCATTGCATCCATAAATCATAGGTGCCTAGCTTGATCAAGAAGCTGAGAAGGAGGAGAAAGAGGAGAAAGGAGTGAAGGTAGAATGACATCATAACCAAGATATGTTTGATGTAAGTTATCTATGATATATAACATATCAATGGTTTTCCCCCAATTAGTTTGTATTCCATTATGTAGATATTTGGATTTGATTGCATCAATGATAAATCAAATTAGATATGAGATATATTAATGATTTATAACACTAGATAAATAAGAAGAATGATATTGTTTGTTTCTTATGTGCAAGAAGTAGGTGACATGAGCTCGATATGGAACTTCATAGCTACATTAGCCAAGATGCACAGGAAAAACCTTAAGATAAAAAGTATGCTAATCTACCCTTGTTTGGTGTAAAAGAGATTGTTTTCTCTAGATCTATGAAACTATAGAAGTATAAATCCCTTTCTTTCTAGGATCATTAGGCAGGTCCTAGGGATATTTTGTTGTGTATTCAGTGAGATCCCTGTGATAATTTATCCCATAACACATTGAGTAAAAGTAGAATGTCAAAGATAAAATAATTGCATGTTTGTACTATTGAGTTTATATATATATATATATATATATATATATATATATATATTTCTCTTTATGTGATAAAATATTATTCATTTGTTCAAGTTTATAAAGTACATCCAAAAGGAGCATCACATCATTGCATTTTTTGTTTTTTCTTATACTTTATGTCAAATTGAAGAGAAATAAGTATGTAGAAATTAATATTTTTTATCACCTCCCCCAATAACCTAAACTCCACTATCAATGAAAATATGTAATGAATGAGCTTTTGTCTCTTTCTTTGAATCTTTTGTTTTACACTTTTGTGCATGCCAATTTTCTCCTTCTCCTAAAGTTTAATGTGAACAATGGATTTTATTTATACAATAAGCTCAATGCAATATTTTTTATTTATGAGAAACTAATTGTTTGGGAAGTTAACTCTTCCCAATTATCACAATAACCAATATTTTGACAAGTTGAATCTTTCCAACCTTTGCTTGGGGTGCCTACCTTGTCTTGTAAATATATCTTTTCCCGAAAATCTGATATCTTATTCAAAGTTGTATCTAAATCAAAGGATTGTGAGGGATTGGTAGAGGTAATTGGATATCTTGTGAATGTCATTGATCATGCATAATGATTCATGAAGCAAGGTGACCATGACCTAGATATCCCTATGTCAGTCAAACCATTATCTAGGTCTCTAGCATGGCAACAAATTATGTTGGTGATTCCATGTTTGTAATTGGTAGTGCATAAGAGGAATTGTAGAAGGAGTCCATTTAGGTTATCATTATTTCATAACACTTTCTTCTTGTCTAGAATGATTCTACTAAGAGAGATAAGAGAAAATAGTAGATTCTATTAAATATTTTGAGGAATTCCTAATTAGATTAATCACCAAGGTCGACCTTTTTCCTANCCATTTAGGTTATCATTATTTCATAACACTTTCTTCTTGTCTAGAATGATTCTACTAAGAGAGATAAGAGAAAATAGTAGATTCTATTAAATATTTTGAGGAATTCCTAATTAGATTAATCACCAAGGTCGACCTTTTTCCTAAGTGACGTGGTGTCAATATTGACCACCAACAAACGATTAGGCCACCACTTTCATAATGGTCTTGGATCCATTGTTACAAAATCACGAATGTTGGGTACTACTCCTAATAATCGATGATGGAACCATGTTTTGGTGCATATGTTAGTAATTTATCCTTGAATATGGCATGACATTGGGTTGTTACTATCATACCATAATAGGTGTAACAATAGCATTGGGCTCTCTTCCATTTCCCACTCCACTATGTTACTACTATTGATGAGGGTGTTCTTGGGAAAAGGACACAATGGCTATTGGAATTCCCATTGTAGTAGTTTTCCCTCCCCCTCCCTTGGTGGATTGTGGCACCATTGAAGGGGATATTGTTGTAGAGGAAAATATACTTATTACTAGAGGATTATTGGAATTATCACTATTTATCCAATGCATATTTTAAATTAATCATTTAATTTAGTTATCAATTGGATTCTTACTCCTACCAACTAATATGCACAATAATTACTCTATTCAAACCCCATAGTAGCCCTGCTAGAGAAAGGATTTGAACACATGATCGAACCTCCACTAACACTAAGTCTAATAGGTGACCCTTTGTTGTAGCCTTACATTGTAAGCTGAAATCCCACCATGGATCTATGTGCAATGAGATTTCTAATAGTGCAATGTGAAATATTTATGAGGAGACTCAATGCAATGTGTTCTCCTAACCTTGCTAACTTTTCTCTAGCTTCATTTTGAGTTGGATCTATATAATTTTCATTGATAATTCTACTAGAGGACATATCACAGATTATGGTAATTGGATGTCAAACTATGAATTCCTCATATCAAAATATAATTCACACAACTAAGCTAACACAAAGAGCAGGGAAGGAGTTAAATTCAATGGTTGCTTTGTCCCCCACATTAATAGTATTATCATTTCACTCAAATAAGGTAAATATAACCTTATTACAATTCCTTTGAACTTTATTCTTCCTATTCCTTTTCTTGATATGAAAATACCTATGAATCACTTTTTTTCTTTTGAATTTACAATTCATATGTATGCCTTTTGATGTTATAGATTGGTGGTTAAATTTGAATCCATTAGACATGTCAATGAATTCCACATGACCCAAATCCCCAATTGAAATTTTAAATTCTATCTCTTCTAATATTATTATTGATATATTATATTTTATCATCAACGAGAGCATCCTTAGCAAAGGAGATCAATCCTACAAATTCAATTTTCACCTTGTAAATAATGAATGTAGTGACATTTATAATAGTGAAATGTGAAATATTTTCGAGGAGAATCAATGCAACTTGTTATCTCAACCCTACTAACCTCTCTCTGGTTTCATTTGGTAGTTGGCTCTATGTTACTCTTCATTGGTAATTCTACTAGAAAATGTTCCATAAAATATGGTAACTAGACACCACACTATGAATTTGTGATTCCAAAATACAATTTGTAGAAACTAATATAAGAAAAAGAGTGGTTCAATGTTTCTTAGTTAGTGGGTTGGGGAATTAGAGGGCTAGTCTCTGCATATGCCTTTGAGATAGAGGGTTAGTCTCTACATATGCCTTTTAGATAGAGGGTTAGTCTTCTCATCTTTTCATATGTTGATGTTATGAGTTTGTGTTATCAATGTTCCTCTCAAATTATGCATATATTTTATTCCATCGATTTTATGTATTTAACTTAGTAGTGTATTGGTATAATAGATCTACATGTCATATGGCTTCCAATGAACATGTATCATATGATGATGCTAGACTCAAGGAAATATAGGAGGATCGATACTGAAGGAAAGGTAAAGGAATTGAAACCAATGAAGGCAACATCAAGAATCCATTGGTAAGTTTTAATTACATACTTTATGAAAATTATATAATATTGAAAAATACATATTTATTTTATGAAAATTTGCATTAATAATTCCAATTGTTACTAAGTATTACAGTCTATTTATGTTGTAGAAAAGTTTGATTTAAAAAACTCATAACATTTATAAAGAGTATAATAAAAAAATTGAGACCATACATTATATTTTATTATGTATCATCATTGATTTTTATAGATCACTTCAATTTTTTTTGTTTTGAAAAAATTCAATTAGAACATCATAAAATTCAATAAGGAAGGAAGAGTCATAAAACAACGACCGTTTGATGTTGACCAAACCATATTTTAAAAAATCCTTAAATATTTCTTAGAGGTCAAGAGGATCACTAATGCGAAGAAGGCACAAGTGGACCATGAGACATTGCAACAAAAGGCCACTAAGGCAATAAACAACATATATACTTGTAGCTATTGCTTTGATATGCTCTTAACTTGTTATCTTTATCTAATGTGATATTTTAGTACCATTGACTTACTTTTGTGGTCATTTTTTGGACATTGATAAACTTAATTGATATTATTTTACCTTATGTATAGGCACAAATAGATGCAAAGAAATTAACAATTACACATTCTTCATCTTGGAGGTCCTTGATTAGAGGGTGCTTTGTCAGTTTATAAATATAATTTGATTTGCTATGTTAATATACTAGCTTAATATATATCATTATTTAATATGTTTTTCTCTTAATTCATACAATGGAATGACTATAGTCATGTGACCACTGAAAAAGAATTAAAGTATGCCCCTAAGGAAAGGTTATGAAAGAATGGTGGAATAATTACATCCCATGCTTGAGGTAATAAATTCTTAATTATGTGTTTATTTTTTTAAACTTATATATAGTTGGAATTATCCATTTATTAATTGAAATATATTATGTTCTTTGAGACAATGATGACAAGGGTGACTTGAAGGGATTGGAGGGCACTGGCAATTATTTAACCTATATGCCTTTTATTACATCTTTAAATGTTATCATTTTTCAATTTTATTGAACTCATGTTCTTTTACTATGTTTTTACAAAGTGAGGATGAGGAGAATTCAAAAGATGAGGAGGGAACTGACAATAATTCAATCAAATTTATATGTTAAATTCATTTCATTT
>SNQJ01S0148898.1:0-23465 GCA_010110895.2 Picea sitchensis
CAATATTAGAAGATCCCTAACCTCATCATCAAAGTCCACTTTTATGGAACTTAGTTGATTAGTAACTGCATTAAATTCATTTAAATGATCTGCAGGAGACCGACCTTCTGACATATTCATATTAAATAATCTCTTCATTAGAAATACCTTATTGGATGACGAGGGTTTTTCATACAGTTTAGCCAATGTGTCCATCAGATCCTTCGTTGTCTTTTCTTTCAAAATATTGAAAGCCACCAACGCTGCCAAGCTCAGTCGTATCATTCCTAGAGCCTTTCTGTCAAGAATTTCCCATTCTTCATCCTTCATGGCCATCGGCTTCTTTGCTACTCTGCCCAATGGTAGGAATAGATCCCTCTGATATAAATCATCTTCCATCTGCATCTTCCATAACTAGTAGTTTTGGGCATTAAATTTCTCGACCCTAAACTTTCCATCTTCCAACATTGCTCCCACTTGAACCAGGAACCCTCTTTTCATGTGAGTTACATTTCTCTTGGATACCAGTTGTTAGAAAAATAGGACCGCGGAGCAATAACATATAAAAAATGTGAAAACAAAACACAAAAGATACACAATACAAGAGAGACACAGATTTACGTGGTTCACCCAGTGTGGGCTACGTCCACCAGAGAAATTGCTAGGTCCTTCCTTTATTATTATCCAACAAATGAAGGGATACAACCTATAGTAAAACCCGTTGTAACTTCCTCTTCTTTCTCTCACAGTCTCCTCTCTTAGAATACAATACTCACCATAATGCATAGTTGCAATACATTTACCTCATAACATAGGGTTGCCTTCTAGGGGAAAAAAACCTAACATAATTTCTATCATTAGATCTGTGACCTTATAATGAACGGTCTAGATTCACAATGAAATTAAAATATACATTTACAAGGCAATTTTTCCTTCGGGGGCTTCACCCCCGAACCCCCTAGCTGGGGGGATAGCCCCCCCGGACCCCACAGAGGGGGTACCCCCCCTCTGCACTCCTTCGTGTGGAAGATTGTACATACTTCTGGGGTGTCAAGTATTCATGGGGTATAAACACAGCTAAAAAACAAAAGACCTCTGAGTCAGGAAGATAATCAGGCTCCACAACCAACAAAGTGGATATCAAGTAATTCAGTGACCATGCCTTTCTCTCAAAGTTTCTTCATGTACCTAAAGTTCATGTGAGCAAACATATTGTTCCATAATCTACTACTACCATCGGTATGCGTAAGTAGTACAAACCAATTAGGTTAAATAAACTTGGAAAAAGTGTATAAACGAGATTTATGATTTACCTACCCAACAACAATCTTGGAGTTGTCTTGTATGTCAAATATGGACACGGATTCTGGTGTTAATTCCACATTTTTTCCTAAGCCTGAGTGTGTAATATGATACACCAAGAGAAGATTCACGAAAATTTAAGGAACGTGGAGAACGTTATCAAAACTTCCATGATCTAGTTCTACTCTCCCTTTTATAGTGACCTCAATTGGAGAGTCATCCCACATGAGGATAGGAGGACCATTGCATGCAGTTAAGGAAGATAAGATATCCTGTGTGGTAGCCATATGGTGGGATGCCTCTGAATCCATGATCTAGGCATTCGGTGAAGAGTGAAAAAAAACTAATTCATGATGACTACCTTTGGGAGCATGATCTTCTGGCTTCTTCTTAGAACCCTCGAGAATTTCATCCCTAAGGTTTTTCTTTGGTAGAATATGAGTCATAAGGTCTATTTGCTTCTTCATGCATGAAAATTTTTGATGTAATCCTCAATTGTAGTAGAAACACTTTTGTCCTTTCTTCCCTTTCCAACTTTTGGATCCTAAGGAGTCTTTGAAGGGTTTGGAGTACCCTCTCTTATTTTTTTCTTCATGCGTCATTTCTTTTCCTTTCTTTTTGGATTTTTTGTGTTGAGAATTTCTACCATCATGTGCAACAAGTGCATGGACTTTGGAGTTTTTTATTACACACATCTTGATGAGTTTTTCTTGCTCCTGAATTAGGGCCTCAATGAAGGCCTCTAAAGATAGCATAGTCCATGTTGCTTGAACAGTCATCCTCTGAGTGTGTAAAGTAGAAACAAAAACTAAATAATTTGGACCAAGTTTTAAAAAATAAGTGAGAACCATCACATTTCCTCCTTTGATTTTTAAACCTTGCTAGCCTTGAGTTGGAGTAACAAATAATTTTACCTTGTAAATAAATCCTAGATGTTTTCAAAGATTTTTGGATCTAAAGAAAGTAATTCCACCTTGATCATGTGACCTCTAATCTCATATTGTTTACAAAATATTCATTCCATGGTTTTCCATATCTTGTTTAGAGTTTTGAACAAATATACATGAAACAAGAACTTGGGGGATATGTGCATGCAGAGGGATTTGTAAGCCTCATCCATTATATTGAGGTATTTTTATTTTTCAATGGATGAAGTGGGTTCTATTTACATAGCCATGGTTAACATGTACAATCCTCTATCTCAAAGAAAAATATCCATCTTTTTGTTCCATTCAAATTAGTTATGCGGTGTTATCATGATAGACAACCAAGATTCCATTCTTCCTGCATTCTTCAATCTTCAGTAATTGCAGATAAAAAATATCGGTGCACCTTCTTCCTAGAATCCTATGGGATCTAATTGATCCAGGTGGATAATGGTGGCCACCCAACTATTCCAACTAGCTCCTCTTGACAGTTCTTAGTTCAACACATTCTTCTGTAATTCTTTGTAATTGTGGGTTCTACTCTTCCCGAGTTGTCTGAAGCCATACATAGGTTTAATCCAGTACATATTTTTGTACTTCAAGGGATGTTTTGGGGCCCTAAATAATCTATTTTTGGATTTCCAGAGTCAAACTGTAGACATAGTCAGAGTTTTATGGCATAGTGTGTAGTTATCGAAAAGACCTTTCAAACAGGATATCACGTGCCTAAAACGGAGGTCATATGAAAAAGTTACAACCCCGGGAAGTTGAGGTACCAGCTTACACACCGGGGCCCACATAACCTTTGGCATTGCATCTCCTAGGGTTAGGTTTTTGGATGTCTATGGTTTTGGAATTAATGATTGATGTTAAAAAGGCCTCTAGAGACACATTGTAATCATTATTCTCAGAAGGATGCATGTAGAAACCACATCTCTTCTCAGAGATAGCTACCACTATTCGAGAAAGTTGTTTTCAGTTCTGTAGTTTTACATTTTCAACCTATTTTATTTATTCAATAGAAGTTATTGTTCATTGGATATCTATTGTTGATCTATGTATCTTTGTGTTATTATATACAATATGTTATTAATTTCATTCCTCTCATAAATCTAGATCAATGGTATCAAAGAGGTCTGCTCTTCATTTATTTTTCTTCATGCATGTCCCTAACAAGATCTAGGTACAAGAAGTTGGAACTCGAACCAGTTGAGCCTTTGCAAGATTGATCGCGATGATCCTATCAACAAACCATGGGGGTGAAAATAAATATGATGAAGTATGATATCCTTTTAAAATTTTTCTCAAGGAAGCCCTTGAATGGAAAAGGAACAAAATGATGGACAAATTTGCACAGATCTTTCGTCGACTTCCCATAGGAGATGCATATTCATCAAGGGGCCATGCAACCCCCTGATAGATGCAAATGTTGTAGACAGATGGTTGAATTTGTTCGAAGGGTATTTTTCTATCCACAATTTTTCCAATAGGGAAAATGTTACTTTTTCACTCCTTAAGGTCGTCCACCATGTTAAAGACTGGTGGGATACTTACACTGAGAAAAGGGCCATAGAAGAATATTTAATATTTGTGATCGCCCCCACATTGTATTCCTTCAGGGATGCCATCAAAGAACAATATTACCCGGTTGGAAGTTACGAGGACCAGTACCCAAGATGGACCACCATGTGTTAGGAAAGGGACCAAAAAGTACCTGATTTCACAAATATTTTCCATACCCTATGAACGACATCTAGTGCTCAAATAACACAGATGGTTTCATAGATACATTCAAACATAAATGGATTTTTTGGACATCACATCATTGTGTACAACTTATAGATATGTTGTCAAGATCGAGCAGAAATTTAAGCAGAAGAGGCAAGAGTTTGGATCCGCAAATTCCTCACATACAAAGCATGAAAAAGGTGGTCGCAACCCACACAACAAGCGAAAAATAAAAGATTTCCACTCTCAGGAAAACTGATCCAATATGAAACACAACAAGGGTAATGAGAAGTTGAAGAAGGACATAGGAAAATGGTGTGAATACCATACAATCCATTGGCACAACACCAAAGAATGTCACTCCAAGAAGTCACTGGTGGTCGATATTAAAGCTTCCAAGTCAGAGGAATATTCTGACTCTGAATCAAATCTAGAAGGAGGGAAGCATATTATTTATCTCGAACCCAGTGCCAATGTTACTACCACCAAAGTCTAGCCAAGCGAACTAGAAGAAGTAGAGGAAGGGGAATGCCTCTTTCAGTCACAGATGTGGGTAAAGGGGGCTCCGCTTCATGTCATTATCTATAGTGACAACCAGAAGAACTTGATCTCGGCAAAGGTCATCAAGTCATTGGACCTACCAATGACACCAAATGCACAACCCTACACCATCGGTTGGATTTGCTAAGGAAGAGATCTTCGTGTTAGCCAAGAATGTCGTCTGCCCTATGACATCAATCCCTATAAAGACAAGGTACTGTGTGATATTTCTCCCCTTGAAGTTTGTGATGTTATTTTAGGAAAACCATATTTGTGGAAGCGACATGTTTTGTATTAGTTTACACCCTGTAGTGTTATTATTAATTTGGGTAGACAATTGCATCAGATACTAGAGGTAGCATCACCTACCGGTATTTCTTTAATATATTATAAGAAATGCAATAAGGTCATTTCACAGAACAGGAAGTTCATCTTCTTTGTGATCCTTGCTCATAGTAAGAAGAAGGTCACCACCACATCCATGGCCTCTACACAGAGCCTCTCTTTGCATCAAAATCAAGTGGATAGGATAATGGAAGAGTACAAAGACATCTTCTCCTCACCCTCCGGGGTACCGACATACTGCCAAGTCAAGAATCCAATTGATCTAACCCCTGGTGCACCTCTGGCTAATGTATATCATCGCTTGCTGATGGAAAATGATGAAATCAAGTGTTAGATCCAAGAGTTTCTTCAAAAGAGGCACATCAAACCCAACGCCTCCCATTGCGGAAGCCAAATTGTACTAGTGAAAAATAAAGAGTAGACCTGGCGGCTCTGAATTGATTACAAAGAACTAAACAAAATCACAGTGAGGAACCAATACCCAATTCCTTGAATTGATGACCTTATTGACCAACTCAAGGGGGAAAATTTCTTCAACAAGATTGACCTAAATTTTGGCTACCATTAGGTTCCCATTGAACCAACTTATTTATGGAAGACAACTTTTAAATCTAAAGAAGGTCTCTTCGAATGGTTGGTCATTCCCTTTGACTTAACAAATGCACCAACCACTTTCATGAGGTTGATGGATGATGTATTGAGACCCTTCACTTACTCTTTTATGGTGGTATATTTGGATGACATCCTCATCTTCAGTAGAACTTGAGAGGAGCACATGCAACATATTCAACAGGTTTTGAGCACTCTACAATAGCACAAGTTATAAGCCAACTTGGAAAAATGATCCTTTGGCATGAACATGGTCCAACACTTGGGATAAATTATTGATGAGAATGGGGTACATGTTGATCCAATTAAGATCCAAGTCATTCGTGACTGGCGAGCCCTCACCACACTAACTGAGCTTCAGAGCTTCTTGGGACTTGCCAACTTCTACTGAAAGTTCGTGTTTGGATTCTCCCATATTGCATGGGCCCTCTACCAAGTGACCAAGGGCGTTGGAAGGATAAATTTCACGTGGGGGAAGGAACAACAATGAGCATTTGATGATATGAAGCATCGTTTCTTCTCAACTCTAGTACTCCCTTACTCAGTCTACAACAACCGTTCAAGATTGAGACTAATGCATCCAACAATGCCGTAGGTATAGTTCTCACTCAACAAGTTCATCTGGTCACATACTATAGTAAGACACTCTCAAATATTGTCTGAAAATACCCCACCTATGACAAGGAAATGTATTCCATCGTACAAGATTGTCGTCAATGGAAACATTACATTATATTAAAAGAGAAAATCATCCACACTGATCACAAGCCTCTATAGTTCATACAGACACATGGGAAGTTGCATAAGGACCGCCATAAAAAAAATTCCACCTACCTGCAACATTTCCATATCAACATCAAGTATAAGATAGGGATCACAAATTGTGTTGTTGACTGCCTCAGTTGGCCTCTCATGGTTGCACTCACCACGATGTTCCATTCCTATGGGCATGAGGCATCTGAGTGGCCCCAACTTTATCATCAAGATACTAACTTCACCACCACCTATCTACTCTTGGGTACAACTGTGGTCACGAATTTTCACATTCAGGACATACTGTTATTCCATCTGGGCCATCTCTATGTTCCTGCAAGCAAGCGTGCAATGCTGATTTGGCAGGCTCACTACAATCGGATGGAAAGACATTTTGGCATGGATAAAACTGTGGTCATTCTACAAAAACATTTTTATACAGGACGCCATCACATATATCAGGTCTTTCACTACCTGTGCCATTTCTAATCCAGCCATCAAGAAGAAAGGCTTATACACCCCTCTTTATACTCCCGAGAGGCCTTGGGAATCCATCTCTATGGATTACATGTCTGGTCTTCCATCCACCAAGCAAGGCAATGATTGTTTATTTGTGGTAGTTGATCGGTTTTCTAAGATGGCCATTCTCATAGCCTGCAAGAAAAGAATCACAACGTCATATACTCCCAAGCTCTTCTTCGAACGAGTGTGGGTCCATTTTGGAATACCATATACCATCATCTCCAATCAGAGCAACAGGTTCCTCAACACATTTTGGTTGAGTCTCTAGTCACTATTGGACACCAAGCTCACTAAATCCACCACCCTCCACCTTCAAACTTATGGCCAAACAAAGGTCATCAATCAGATGATTGTGCACATCCTATGCATGTATAACTCTAAGCATATTTTATGAACATAAATATACATATAAATAGATATTCATAACATAATAATTAATTAATAAATAATAATTATTAATAATGAAAGGACATGTCTCAAATGACATGACTATTGGTTAAGGGAACCCCTGCGTGGGTATATAAACGAGCCCTCATTCTCAATTGTATATCATCTCATATATTCATATTTTATATATTATTTACAGTCCTATATGGATTACTTTGTTATATTACAAGTATTTTGGATAATTCTTGTGTGAGAGAATTGTGTTCGTCTCATTACTAACTCAATGAAGAAGCATGAGAAAATAATTACAATTTAGAGCAAGAGATAAGTCTTCCATAAAGTATGCTTTGAGGGAAAATCATTTTTAAGGGGAAGACAATGTTATGAACATAAATATACATATATATAGATATTCATAACATAATAATTAATTAATAAATAATAATTATTAATAATGAAAGGACATGTCTCAAGTGACATGACTATTGGTTAAGAGCACCCTTGCATAGGTATATAAATGAGCCCTCATTCTCAATTGTATATCATCTCATATATTCATATTTTATATATTATTTGCAGTCCTATATGGATTACTTTGTTATATTCCAAGTATTTTGGATAATTCTTGTGTGAGCGAACTTTTTTCATCTCAACATTTGCATACATGGGATGGGATTCTTCCCTATGTTCAACATAGGTACAACCAGGCTCTCCACAGCTCCACCGACCATAGCCCCTTTTAGGTGAGGTTGGGATTCCATCCCTTGGGTCCCATTGATGTTGCACTGCCTCTTGCAACAAAACAAACAAATTGTTGCCATGTTCAGTATGAGGCTGAAAAATCCACTAGATTCATTGAGAGAATTCATCACATCTACCAATAGGTCCATGATATTTTGCAGAAATCCAATGCTAAGTAGAAGAAACACCATGATCAACATCGGGTAGCACACAATTTTTAGGCGAGCGATAAGGACTGGTTACATTTGCAGAAAGAACACCTTACATGGCCCCATCAAAAGATTTGTCCACTTCTCTATGGGCCTTACATTATCACCAAGGTTGTGGGTGACAATTCTTTTGAGCTCAACACACTCGCCCTCCTTGGCTTGCACCCATTGTTCAATGTGGATCTCCTTTGGCCATATTTTCCACCATTATTGGACACCTCGAATATCATAGAAAATTTAACACCAATATAGATCAACCCTAACTGCATGGAACAAACATCCACTAATCATATAATGGACACACAGGTCAAGAGAACTCACCAGTAGAGGATCCCTCTTTATCAGGTTGTGAAGGCATGGCAGCTCCAGTACCAAGGAAAGTGGCTCACCTAGAGCCAAGTTCAACAAAAATTTCCTCACCTAATGGTGGCACTCAACAAAATGAAGACCATTACTTCCTAAGCAGGGAGGACTAATCCATGTGGATATTGGTGGCCACCCACCTATTCCAATTGACTCATTTTGACAGTTTCTAGTTCAACATGTTCTTCTGTAATTCTTTGTAATTGTGATTTATACACTTCTGAGGTTGTATCAGTCCATACACAGGTTCCAAGTGGAGTTGGTGGCCTCCCACCTAATCCAACTGTCTTATTTTGGAATTTTTCATGTCAATACATCTTTTTGTACTTCCACGACTGTTTTGGGGCCCTAAACAATGTTTTTTTGGATTTCCACATTTAAACTATAGACACAGTCATATTTTGATTGAATAATGTGTAGTTCTCGAAAATACCTTTTGAAGGGGTTATAAGGTGCATAAAACAAAGGTCATATGAAAAAGTTACAACCCTGAGAAGTTGAGGTACCAACATACCCATCGGGGCCCAAATAACTTTTCGCGTTTCATCTCCTAGGGATAGGTTTTTGGATGTCTAAAGTTTTGGCATTCATGAGTAATGTTAAAAAGGCCTCTGGAGCCTCATTGTAATCATTCTTCTCAAACAGATGTGCGTAGCAGCCACATATCTTCTCAGAGATAGCTACCACCATTCGGGCAAGTTGTTTTCAGTTCTATAGTTTTACAATTTCATCCTATTTTATGTATTCAATAAAATGTATTGTTCACTGGATATATGTGGTTGTGCTCCATATCAATTTGTTATATTATTCAATTTTTTATTCATTTCGTTCCTCTCATAAATCAGGATCACTAATACCATGTAGAATGTGGTGCGTACCTACACAAGATATCTAACGAGCAGAAGAACGAACACAACTTGCAAAAGTGATAAGACAAGAGAAACATTGGAGAGAAAATAATAGAATCGTATTAACCAAATAAATGAATTATAATTTACACATGATATACTATGTATAGCTCAACTAATGTGCACTGGAAGAGAAGATAATGTGACATAGTGGTGGTCTAGATATATATGGACACACAGAGGCAATTACTAGAGTTAACTTCCACCTAGTTAACTAGTCATGTAGTCTTCAGTTTACTGAGCCACACGTGTGGAAGTGACAGAAACACATGAAACTACGGGTGATAAAACCGATGTTTCCATGCATGGGTGACTTCCATTAGTCTATCTATGTGTAACTGACTCTAAACTAAAGAGAATATTGTTCTGGAATGTAGGAGAGGTTCCCAAAAAATAGGATATCCTCAACAATGACTAATAAACGTAGGAAAATAAGGAAAAGTATCCTAGGCGTGTGTAATATGTCCAACGACCAATATAGACATAACTACAAATAGTGACAACATATAATAACCACAGAAAAACAACAAATACTCACCAGTTCTATCCTAAAGGGATTGTAGATAGGGGAATTTGCATGTCCGGAACAACCTTGCTAATGTCCTGGCTTGGAGGTGCATAAGCTTGCATGTCAAGAACAACCTTGCTAATTCCCTTTTTAGCGTTTTCATCTACAAGGACTAAATTCAAGGAGGTACCTTTATATTTCATCTATAATGACTAGTTTAAACAAGGTACCTTTAGACCTTCGAGAGAAATCCTTGTGATCAACATTCTCATCTGCGACCTCAATTTTGATGCCAAAGACAATTGTGCAATCCACCTCAAACTTGGCCTCAAGTAACATGAACTTGTTCATTAGTTCTTTGTGTTGAGCTCCATGTTCTTGAAGCACTTGGGAATTGAGGGTCTTAGGAGCTAGTAGTGGTCAGTTGATTTTAATAACTTGGTGTCTTTTCTCCATCAGAACCCGGAGATGAACAATTAGCCCTTAATGTCCTCCTTAATTTTTTCATTTTCCACCCATTTCCACTTCTCTAGAACAATTTCTTCTGATGCATCAATCCACACCTTTAGCTAAGATGAGAACATGGTGTGGAAGGATTTTTCATCTCCCTTGGCCACTCTTTTAGCTCTGGGCATAGGAGGCGTTGAATCCACACCATATGTAGTCTACGTAACACTTCTATGCGTCCCCCTTCGACCCCTTGAGATGGATTTAGGAACTTCCATGTCAAAGTAATTTTCCATATTGATAAAGGATATAGGACCAGGTGTCTTTGGGCCCAAAGTACTACAAACAAGAAGAATAGAAAACCACTAGAGACTATCAATAATCTTAGGAACTAGACATTGAAAGGGTTAACATTTTGACCTTGGTGCATAGGGAACAACTACCAACATAAACACCGAGAGAACTAGGAGATCAACCAAACCATCAAGTTAATATGAACAGGACTGCTAAAATTTCCTCCGTGAATTTTTAGAGCCCCCTAACCTATTGTGTTATAGTTACCCATTGCGGTTATGTTAAGGGAAACTTCCTTAGATGACAAACACCAAAGAAACAATGGAACCACCCATGTAGAATAGACAACCACTAGACACTATCACTAATGTTAGGAACTAGACATTGAAAGGCTTCACGTTTTGCCCTGGGTGGGTAGGGAACAACTACCAACATAAACACCAAGAGAACCAGGAGACCAACCAAACCATGAAGCTAGGATGAACACGAACTTGAAATTTCCTCTGTGAATTTTTAGAGCCCCCTAACCTATTATGTTCTAGTTACCCAATGTGATTATGTTAAGGGAATCTACATTAGGCGACAAACAACAAAGACACAATAGAACCACCCATTGACAAAATTTATATCCCTTAGAGTCGATAGAGCCACATACAATTTCCAATACAAAATCCATTGGAATTCGTCACACCAACTATAGAACCAAACCCTAGGACCCTCCTAAAATTGGGCAATATGAAAGGCGCCCATGATCAGGTAGACTGGTTCCTCCATCGCTACTAAAACTTGAACCCCCTACTACCATTATTCCTTTTATTCCCATCACTCCAATCTCAATAACAGAGCTAGTTCACATTGGACGAGCCATGACCATATTCCAAGACCTATCGTCCTCACTTCATCGCTCTCATTTCCTTTGCGCCATAGGTGATGATATATAATTGCCTCACCATATAACCCTTGTCAAATCACTCATCTCTAAGGAGAGCCACTTTGCCCTCATGTGTCACCACATCTATTTTTATAAAATATATTATTGCAACACATCTATTTTTATAAAATATATTATTGCAAATTGAAGAAAAATATATAAATTTAATACTATAAATTAAGATTTTATTTTTTTATTAATAAAGTTTATAAAATAAGGAAATATTTTATCAAGCATAAGCATAATAGCTTGTAATTAAAGAAAATAAAAAATATATAAATTTAATTTTATAAATTAAGATTTTTTTTATTTGTTTATTAATAAATTTAATCAAACGACGAAATATTTTATCAATAATATTAGCTTGTGATTAAACAAAACTGAAAATATTAAATTTAAATATTAAATGTTACAAATTAAATTTTTAGATTTATCAATAAATTAAAAAAAAAAAATTGATATTATTGAATATAATATTAAATGTTATATTATATAGTTTAAAAGGATTGGATTTAAGTGTAGAACATTTTGAGATTAAAAAAAAATGAAATTTTTAAACATATTAATAAAATTATTAAAATTATTTTTTATTAATATTTATTTGATTGATAATAATTTTATGATTAGAGTTATTTTCATAAATATACCTAAAAACCACAATATTTTCATTTATGTTGATATTTCGAATCCATATCAAAATCCAACTTAATTAATTGCTGGAAAAAAGAAAATATAAATTGAGAAAAAAATTGAGGCCGAGACCTATAGAGTCGTGGTCGTCGGAGAATCTCCCGAAACTGGCGACGGGATTAATGGACGGCGAGAAATAGTGGAAATCTAAGATTCCTCTTTGAAATCATGGCGGACTGCGGGTCACCTGCAAGATAATTTGGTCGGAAATGAATCCGATGGTTTTTGGCATAGTGTTTTAAAAGACTCAAGCTCATGCATCATACGAATATGATGATATAATTTTAAATAATTTTATATTGAAATGAGTAAATAAATTAAATTACATTATCAATGATAGTTATTTATAATAATCAATTTATATCTTATAAATAACTCTTTATCCTTAAACAATTTATAAAATTAAATAATTAATAAATATATGAACAAGAAAGTTTACAAGATTAAATAATTAATATAACATATTTAAAAAAATTGCAATAGATAAAATAAACGTTTTACATCCATAGCTTATTTTATATGTCAAATTTTGGATTATTAAAAATTAAAATACTTTATTCATATGATTAAAATTAGTTATTAATGGATAAAATAAACATTTTACATCCATAGCTTATTTTATATGTCAAATTTTAGATTATTAGAAATTAAAATATATATATTTTTTGTTTGTAAATTGGTGCGGGACCTGTTGGCTACGCGATTAATCTGTGGCGGCCCGCAGATTTCGAACCGGTGACTTTAACATCAGAGAGTGACTTAACAACACACTCCGTTACCCACTGTCCTACACCTCGGGGACATAAATTAAAATATTTTATTCATATAATTAAAATTAATTATTAATGATTTATTCTATATAAAAAATTATTAATGATTTATTATATAGTGTTTTTTCCTTTAATCCATAGATTCAAGGCTTGTATTATTGTTGCACAATATTTTGGGTCATTAAAAATTATTCATATTGATAGATTAAAAATTAATCATATTGTTTAGAATAAGATATGATATTTTCTTTAAAAACAAAATTTAAAATAAATAGTAATTACGAAGATATAAATTAATAAAAAATATTTTTCACTAAAATAAATTAAAATAAAATAGACAATGGTTTTTATACAATGGAAAACTAAAATTTAAAAACAATTAGAAGGTTTATCGTAAATAAAAAATAAATACTAACTTTATAAATAAATTTGTTAAGTATAAAAAAATTAAAGTGCGCAAAGATAGTTCCTTTTTTTTTTTTTTTAATTGCAATAGGAACTCAACTATTTAATGGATAATAAAATTCCATTCCTATTTTTATTTATTTTCTTACTAACCCAATAGGATTTTCCCTCCAACATAAATACACTTTATTAGCTAGGCTCAAAGTCAACAAGGAGACATGAGTAGTACTCCATAGAGAAGTTATCATTTCTGGGTATATTTAATTTTAAATGTTATTTTTATAATTTTTAAAATCCACATGAGTGGCACTTCATAGAGAAGTTCTCATTTCTAGGTATATTTGATTTTAAATGTAATTTTTATAATTTTTAAATTTCAGAAATTGATATTTATTTTAAGAAAATTTTGTTATTATTTAATTGTAGTTGTTATTTCATCTTGATGGATTAAAACTCTAATGAAAAATCAATCCCTAATTCCAGACAAGACCCATATAATGAAATTAATTAATGTCAAAATGAACATGGGTGGGTGCAAGCTAATGATCCTCTCTCATGATGTATTAGTGGCAATGCAAACATGGAAAATAAAAAAATTGTTAATTTAAAGGGATTATTCAAGGTACCTTTACAATGAATTTGAATATCATGTAAAAGTATGAAATGTAGGAAACTGAATTAGTTTTTAGAATATATAATTTTTATTTATAGAATATGTGAATTTAGAATAACTATGTGAAACATGAGTTTTTATAACAGTGGTATGTTATTTTTCAAGCAAAATATAATGTATTAAGTAACTTGATGATGTATTATCCTTAAAAAAATACATAATTGTAGAGAACCCATTGTTCTAATGTAGGGTATTTTTCAATATATATATATATATATATATATATCATGAAAGTCATTTATCCTTGAAATTACAAAGCCTTGTATTAGTGAAGGCTATGAGGGTATTAATATTATCAAGAATTTTTTTAGATTATAGATCTCAATCTCTTCTAGACCGGCATATAATTGTTGGAACATCAAATATTGATGGTTCATCACACTTCTTCTGGATTCATTCGGTCAGGTGGTTGACCTACATTGTACATAGTCGGTTGGGTGATAGACAATAAATTTACGTTAGTCATTCGAGTAGTCAACATGCCTATCGGGCAAACAACTGACCAACAATTAAAGATAGTTGTGTGGTGGATCAACCAACCCATCATTTAACTACAAGTTGGACGGATAGTTGATTGGCTTGAGCATTCTTATAGAGCTCATTAGATGATGTGGATTTGGTAGAGTCAACTCTAACAACCAACAATTATATGTGGAAAAGATCTTCATGATTACAAGGAAATTGGTTAAATCTTGAGGCTATAAATAGTAGAACCCATGGTTCATTATCAACAAGCGATTGAAGTGATATCATATATTGGAGATATGAAGGTCTAATATGCATTGTAATGTTCTAATCATAGTGTGATTTTCTTAAATGTTGTAATGGTGTCTTTAGACACCACCTTTTTCTTTTAAATTTTCTTTCCTCTTCAATTATCTGCAATATTATCTATTCTATTTCATGTTAGGTTCCACCCTATTCCTTAACAGGGTACCAGAGTCGATGGTTTGAAACCTCATCTGTTATCTACAAACCTTATTGAGTCGGATATGTTGTGTGATTGAATATATGATGGTGGTTTGTTGATTGGAACTTATTGAAACATGAAAATTTATATCTAGATATCGAATATGCATTCAAAGATTGATCATGTTATTATGAAGATATTAAATTACATAGTATGGGAACCAGACATGGAAACGCTATTGAAGAGTAAAAGATTTTGGAAATATAGGAAGATTGTGATTCCAAATCCAACAAACAATTAGGAAAAGTTTGTTGTTGATGGAAATAAGGATGAGGCTATGGGGGTCATGAGGACCTATGTATCGTGGGAGATTGAGTTTCACATCAATGAAATCAAATTCTCTCATCAGATCTGGAAGAAGTTGAAGTTGTTGTTCAACATATTTGGCTAGAGCCACATCATGAACATGGAGAAAGAGTTGATCTCTCTCTATTCTCATTATTTTCATAGAATAGAGGACTGTCTAGCGCATCTCAAAGAACTCCAATTGAAAATGGGCGAATTTGGAAAGAATTATAAGAAGAAAGTTGGACAAATCATCAAGCTAGTCCTAGTGAATTTGAGAACACCATTCGATGTGCTTGTGTCCACTTTACGCACCAACTAGAAAGCATGCAAGGCAGATGGTAAGGATGACACCTTTAATGTTAGGGACCTAACCCCTCACGTAGGTAGAATAATATATTTCCATGTAATAAAGGTCAATATCAATAAGGCCTGGCAATAAGAAAGAGTAAGTCCAATGCAAGAAGACCTAATAGAAGCTTTTGCTTCTAGAAGGATCTTCCTTTAGATGGTTCTTTTGATAGACATATTTAGTATAAATAGGAGTCGAGGGTATGATAAATTTTGTCTTGGATATTATTGTAATAGAGCTCTTCTCTACTGGAGGTTGTCCCCTTGAAGAGGCAAGTGAACATTGCTCTCAGTAATCAAAGTGTTGTTTATGGTATTATTTTGGTATCATTTTGGTATTATTGTGGTGTTGTTATGGTATATTGTTGATCATCTTCCATTTATAGCTATTTATTTATGTTCTTAATACTTTTTATACCTGGAATATTACAAGTGGTATCAGAGCACCTTCCTCGGCAGAAAATTGTGGGTTAATTTGTTTTTCAGGATAGAGACGTATTCTGACGTCTTTAAGCTACAAAGATCTGTCATTACGCAAATAAAACCACAGCTAGGGATTCATACATGCAGCAAATACAAGTGGTACTTAAGCGCACATATTTTGGCCACCCTTGTAACCCTTGTTGGTACACCTTCGAGTGGTAGTACATCAGACATCACCTCTATACAGATCCACCTAGATCTCTTGAAGCCCTCCATAGATCAACAGATGGGTCGCCTGATTTCTCTCTTCGATTTATCTCTTCTACCTTATCACAATCATACCTATCATGCTTCAGCAATTTGTTTTTCATGTGGACCCAACCCACTTCCAACACCCTTATTTGGGCTTTACCCCATTGGATTCAACTCGTTTCCTTGATCATTGTGATACACTTCAACCATAGCCCATTTTTTATGTGGTACCACCCGCACCTTTTCGTTTTCCCTCGTCATCATGGTCCATAACCGTAACCAAGAGTTGGAAGCTCTCTTCACTACCTTGCACTCTAATTTCACAGAAACCCAACAATAAGTGTGACAAATCAATGCCAATATTTCCATCATCAATCAAGAGATCCATTCCTCCATCATCGCCTCAATCAAGGAACTCAAACAAGAGCTCAAACAAGATATTACTACCTAACTTGAATCTGTCGCTACGATAATCTGCGCCAAGCTGCATATCCCTGCAAATATTCCCTTATCTGACGCACCTTTTCATATCGAAGGTGAAAATTCCTCTTATTCCCAGAATTTTCAGCCCCATCACTTTCAGTGTGACCTACACCTTTTGCGCGGGGATGTGACCAAAGTTTATGGATATGATGCCACTGGCTAGGTAACTCAAATGGAACATTATTTCTCTTTGCATGGCATTAAAGATGAGTTGGACAAACTCTGGTATGGTGTTCTCCATCTAGATCAAGAACGCTAGCAATGGTGGAAATGGAGAAAAAATGCACACTAAGGGTATGTGGCTTGGAAACAATTTGTGGCAAATATTTATGAACACTTTGACACTGACACCAACCATTTATGCCATTTGACAAAGTTGAAACAATCGAGCACAGTGGAAGACTTTATAGTTTCTTTTGAGTGACTGGATTTTCGTACAGAGGGCATGTCTGATGATTTTTTCAGAGAATGTTTTTTAGTGGCCTCAAGGATGAGATTTGTGCTCGTGTCCTCATGGATTGGCCTCAGAGTTGGGTGCATGATACTAAAAGAGCTAAGTATGCACAACAAATTGTCTCTTCTCAAAACTGAAAACCATCCTTTATTCCTCACACTAAACAAGTAACTCCCACTCCTCCTTCTACTCCACTAAAGATCTAGAAATTGACCAGGGCCGAAAAGGTTGAATGCCAACTCAAAGTCCTTTGTTATAATTGTGATGACAAATATTTTCTAGGAAACAAATGTAAGGAACAAAATCTTTTTATGGCCATCATAGAGGATGTTTCATAAGAGGATGTTGAGGCTCCCCTTGTGTCAGATTCACTTGAACCCACTGACATAACCCTTCCCTCAGACCCTCCGGAAGTAGAACCAGTCATTTCCCTAAATGCTCTTACTGGATTCTTTACTCCCCAAACCCTCAAGATAATTGGTTACATCAAGTATAGGAAGGTCATCATTCTTCTTGATAGTGGAAGAACCCACAATTTTATTCATCACCGCATTGCCCAAGAAACTAATTGCTATATCCTTGTAGTCAATAATTTTCAAATTATGATTGACAATGGAGGGTCCATGAAATGTGGAGGGCATTGTGAAAATGTGCATCTCCAAATTGGTGAATACCACCTGAAATCTCATATGTTTTCTATCGACATGGGCGGTTGTGACATTGTGTTGGGTGCATAATGGCAAAGGACTTTGGGTCCCATTCTCATGGATTTTAAGGAATTAACCATGCATTTCAACCAGGAGGGCCAAAAATATAAGTTCCAAGGCATCACCGTTGGTTCCCAGGAGATCATTAGTTCCCATCGCATGGAAAATATTCTCAAAAAAGGCCATTTTGGCATTATTACCAACTCCATGCCATACAAGCAACTGATACACCCTCTATTCTGCAGGACCTCCAATCCATCCTCTCTAAACATCAAGTGGATTTTTCCACTCGCTAAGGACTTCCTCCTTCCCATGGTGTTCATGATCATTCCATTCCCCATGTCCTAGAAAACCTTCCTCCAAATATCTTTCCCTATCGTCACCCCTTTTCCCAAAAAATGAAATTGAGAAAATTGCTCAAGACCTGCTCCACACAGGTGTTATTCGGCCTAGTATGAGCCCCTACTCTTCGCATGTGGTCATGGTCCTTAATAAATAATTTGCTTGGCACATGTGTCCTGACTTCTGCACCCTAAAAAAAACTCACCATTAAAGACAAATTTCCAATTCCTGTCATTGATGACCCTCTTGGATGAATTGAGTGGCGCCTAGTACTTTACTAAACTTGATCTTCGTTCTAACTACCACCATATTTGTATGAAAGAGGAAGACATTCCTAAGACTAGATTTAGAACTCATGAGGGCCAATATGAGTTTTTGGTCATGCCCTTTGTGTTATGTAATTCTCCCTCCACTTTCCAAAGCCTCATGAAGCATGTCTTTCATCCTTTTCTCCATAATTTTGTCTTAGTTTTCTTTGATGATATCCTCATATATAGTAAAACTTAGACAACCCATCTTTCTCATGTGGATTGAGTTCTCCATCTACTGTCTCAGCACCAACTTTTCCTCAAACAATATAAATGTTCTTTTGGTTCCTCGAAAGTCGAGTGCTTGGGTAATCTTGTTGGTAAGGTCGGCGTCAAGGTGGATCCTAAAAAGATTGAAGCTATGAAAGATTGGCCTCACCGAAACACTATCAAAATATTGTGTGTATTTTTGGGTTTAACAGGTTACTATCGCAAGTTTGTTAAGAATTATGGAAAGATTGTGGCACCTCTCACTACACTCATTACAAAGAATTCTTTCACTTGGACTCTAGTAGCTGCTCAGGCTTTTCAAACCTTGAATATGGCCATGTGCACCACTCTAGTCCTGGACCTTCCTAATTTCACAAAGACCTTTGTCCTGGAATGTGATTCTTCTAGGAAAGTAATTGGCATTGTCGTTATGCAAGAGGGTCGGCCTTTAGCCTTTACTAACAAACAATTGTCTGAGCACAATTTGGGAAAATCAATCTATGAAAAGGAAATGTTGGCTATTTTGCATGTCGTGGATCTTTGGGACCCTTATCTATTGGGAAAATGCTTCCAAATTAAGACATATCATCAAATGCTCAAGTATTTTTTGGAACAAGGCCTTTCCTCCCTAGAGAAACAAAAATGGGTGACTAAGATTTTTGGATATGATTATGAGAAAATTTACAAGAAAGGAAAATACAATGTGGTTCCTGATGCACTTTCCTGAAAATATGAAGATGAAGGATCCCTTTTTTCTCTCTCCTTCAGTGTACTAGATTAGCTCTGTTAAGCCCTAATATTGGCTCATTACCCCTTAATTGGGGCATATTAGATTAGTAATATTATTTTATTTATGTTGGATTTAGGCCGTTAGTTGTAATTATACCTCCTAGTCTCCTATATATACCAAGGAGACATTTTCATTTTGAATCATCTTGTACTTGAACATTTAAGTGGGGTAAAAGGAGGTTGCCCCCTCGAAGAGGTTTATTATCTGAAATTCTTTCTTTTTCAAGGCATTGAGTACCTTTTCTGAGGATTTTCTATGCTATATTGATATTTGGTTCTTAACATATAGTATCAGAGCTCAAGGTCTTGGGGTTTCGCTGCTACATCTGAGACAACTTGGAATTTTCACTATAACTTTTTTTCTACAACGTTTCAAATGAATCGGCTTCGAGGATATTTATTAGACAGATCAAGGTACGTTGGCTTCAAAATTCAACTCCCGAGGCCTTATAATTTCAGAGATACAGCCTGTACAAGATAGGGTTCTAGAATCGTCATGAACTGAGTCATTGCAGAATTTTTGCTATAAAAACATTTCTGTAATGTTTCAGACCATGAGATCTGGAGGCTATTAGCAGAAATTAGTAAGGTATCTGTGGTAAAATTTCAGCTTCTGGTTCATCATAAATTTTTAGATACACCCTATGTAAGATAGGGTATCTGACTAATCCTATTGACTAGTCTTAAGAAGGTGTTCCAGGTAAAACAATCATAACTTCTTCCTAGAGTATCCAAATTGTGTGGGACTGGTTTCATTGGGTTGTGGACAGTCTGTAGTATTTCTGGTGCGAGTTTCAGAATTTTATATCAATTATTTTGTGTGGGGCACACTATACAAGTGAGATATCCTGGAAAGGACAAAAATCGGCAAGTTGTGGGGAAGTTATCATAAATTCCACTTGGCACATCCAATTTTTATCAGATCTATGGCATTGCAGAGAAGAAATATCAGAGAAATACATAAAGGAAATTTTCATACCCAGAAGGGCCGAAACTTGGGAGATATAACAGAATAAATATTGTCTAGTAGAACCACCTCAAAATCAAGGTTCAAAAGTGATACTTGGCCAACATGCCACCCAAAAAGGGAACTTATACACCAAATAAGCCTCCAGAAAATCCTACTTGGACTCTTGATGAAGGTGAAGAAATGCGTAGGGACATAAATGAACTACAAAATAAGATGGACTCAATGGAAGCTAAGTTGGATACTAAGATGGATTCAATGGAAGCTAAGTTGATGAATTCAATGAAAGCTAAGTTGGATACTAAGATGGATTCAATGGAAGCTAAGTTGGATACTAAGATAGATGGTTTAAAGGGGGAGATCATGGAAGTATTGAAAAATTTCGTAACAGAGAAGACACCTGAAAGTGAAAATGCATCCCATGAAATTCATGATGAGGACACAAGGAAGGTGAATCAAGAATGGAGAAACTCCATCTTTGGTTTGAAGACCAACCACGTTTCTAAGATTGATATGAGGAAGTTTGATGGCAAGGACCCAATCACATGGATACTTTATATGGAGAAATTCTTTGATCTTCATAATGCGCCACATACACAAAAGGTACGAATTTCTTCTTTATATTTAGAACCTAATCAATTTGCATGGTATCGATGGATTTGTTCTCACAAATCACTCGTCACTTGGACAATTTTCACAGAAGAAATGATAGCACGTTATGAGGATACAATGAGAAATACCTTCTTTAGCCAATTGATAAATCTCAAGCAAAAGGGTTCAGTTACCGAGCACACTGAGAACTTCCAAAGATTGAATATAAAGGTAACCGATATTCCATATGAGCACTTGATTGATGTATTCATATTAACTTTAAAGGATAACATTCAACATGAGGTTCATGTTAGAAAAATAGGACCGCAGAGCAATAAAATAAAACAAATGCAGAAACAAAACAAAGAAGATACACAATACAAGAGAGACACAGATTTACGTGGTTCACCTAGTGTGGGCTACGTCCACCAGAGAAATTGCTAGGTCCTTTCTTTATTATTATCCAACAAAATGAAGGGATACAACCTACAGCAAAACCCATTGTAACTTCCTCTTCTTTCTCTCATAGTATCCTCTCTCAGAATACAATACTCGCCAACATACATAGCTACAATACATTTCCCTCATAAAAGAGGGTTTCCTTCTAAGGAAAAAAACCCTAACATAATCTCTATCGTTATATCTACGACCTTATAATGAATGGTCCAGATTTACAATGAAATTACAATATACTTGTACAAGGCAATTTTGATTTGGGGGCTTTTCCCCCGAACCCCCGCTGAGGGCCCACTTGCCCCCAGACCCCTAGCCAGGGGGATAGCTCCCCCGGACCCCGCAGAGGGGGTACCCCCCCTCTGCACTCCCCTGCGCGCAAGAGTGTACATACTTATGGGGTGTAAATACTTCATGGGGTATAAACACGGTTGAAATTAAAAGACCTCTAAATCAGGAAGATAATCAAGCTCCACAACCAACAATCTCCCACTTGGAGACTGATCTCAACAACTCCACTACTGATGTATATGCTGGACTCTAAACCTTCTTGGACCTGGTAAATTTCTCATCTTCATCTTCATTCTTGAAGACCAACTGAAACTAAGCAAGAACTCAGTTTCTCCCTGGTTACTCCCTTTGTTAACATGTCTGCAGGATTATGGCTAGTATGTATCTTTTCTAGCTTCAATTGTCCATCTTCCAAGGTGGATCATATGAAGTGGTACCTCAATTGTATATGCTTAGTCTTCAAATGGAAGGATGATTTCTTTGCAAGGTGAATGGCACTCTGACTGTCACAGTACAACTTGTTGTTCTCCTACTTCTTTCCCAATTCCCCCGTAAACCTTTGTAACCAAATCATCTCTTTACTAGCCTTTGCAGCAACAACATACTCTGCCTCTGTTGTTGAAAGTGCAACAACCTTTTGCAGTTTCGAAATCCAACTTATTGTTGTTCCACCTATAGTAAAAACATACCCTGTGGTGCTCCTCTTGCTATCTTTATCACCTATCATATCTGAATCAACATATCCCTGTAGAAAAGTGTTTGAACCTCCAAAACATAATGCATGTGTAGTAGTACCTCTCAAATACCTAAGAATCCACTTTACTCCACTTTACTGCCTTCCAATGTTCTATACCTATATTGTTCATATACCTTCTCACAACTCCCATTGTATGTGCAATATCTAGTCTTGTGCAAACCATTGCATACATAAAGCTACCAACTGCTGATGAATATGGGACCCTGGACATGTATTCTATCTCCTCCTGTGTCTTGGGACACATTTCCTTATTTAATTTGAAATGGTTGGCCAACAGTGTACTAACTGGTTTTGCATTCTACATTCTAAACCTCTCCAACACCTTCTCTGTGTACTCACCCTAAGACAATGCCAGTTTGTGATTTTTCCCATCTCTTGTTATTCTCATGCCAAGGATTTTCTTTGCAGCACCCAAATCCTTTCTCGCAAATGAATTGGCTAATTTCTTCTTGAGATATGTATATCCTGCATATTAGACCCTGCAACAAGCATGTCATCTACATACAATAGAAAGATAATATAGCTTCCATTTTCTAGCCTTTTGAAATAAACACAGTGATCAGAATGACATCTATTATAACCCTGTTCTGTCATAAACCTGTCAAACTTCAGATACCACTGCCTTGGAGCTTGCTTTAGGCCATATAAGCTCTTCTTCAACCTGCATACCAAATTCTCCTTCCCTTTTACCTCATACCCCTATGGCTGTTGCATATAAATATCTTCCTCCAAATCCCCATGGAGAAAAGTTGTTTTTACATCTAACTGTTCAAGATGCAAATCTTCTACTGCCACAAGACTT
>SNQJ01S0148899.1:4518-26204 GCA_010110895.2 Picea sitchensis
CCAATACATGTTCTAAATTTATTTAGAACAGTAATAAGGTTCATTGCAGATTTCTCTCTTGGACATGGCAGTTGGATGTTCACCACTCATGCAGATGCTTATATACACCTCACTAATTCACAGATAGGAGATCTTCTTTGTATTTTTCCGTCATTTACATATCATTGAAACTAGAATGTATGGTTCAACTTTAACTATCCACATGTTCATGTTTCATTAACTATTTTTGCAAGATTCTTTAAATTTATACAAGAAAAATAATAAATATTTTTATGTTCTTTCTTTATCTACTTCCTAGAAGCAATAATTTTTCACGTCGATTTTCATAAGTTTTGATTAAAATTTGCATCTTGTAAATCATGTAAATAAACGAGACTTGTATATCTTCTGCTTAAATACAACTACTATAGTTATATGTACATATATATAGTGTGTTTAGTAATTAGTTAGTTATTTCTCTATTTTATTTGTTTCTTCTAGGACTTTTAGATTGGCCAACGGAGCCATTAAACCCGTCATAACGATTTATACCAAACAACTTGGGTTATTTAGACAACCCTAGACTGGACTCACTCTTCAAGTTGACGAACGATCAATTTCGTTCGTCAACACACATGTGCTATGCCTGAGAGTTGATATGCCTGCTTCTTCCTGCATTCAGATTCATAGTGCCCATACTTTTTGCAGTAATAGCATTGTATGTTTGATTTCTCATTTGATTTTCTCCCTCTATCTCTTTGAGGCTGGAAACTCCGATTCTGATTTTGTTGTCTGTGTCCTTGGAAGTGTTGATTCGGGTGCCGTTGTATGTTTCCTCTACTGGAATGAGGGTTACTTTAACTGCTCCCTCTTCCTTGGTGACTTATGCTTCTTCCTCTGCCTCTCCCTCTACAAAAGGAGAATTTGGTTTTAAGGGCATTGGCGATTGACTCACTTGTGAGATGTAGTCTCATGTGTCACCAGAGAACCAATTAGTTTATTTGTTGAAAAGCGTGACAGATCCTTGGATTCAAGGATTATTGTAATGACCATTTCAAATTTAGTTCGTAAACTTCTGAGGACTTTCTCAACAACGCATTGATCAGGGATGGCTTCATCGATCAATCTGATCTGGTTCACAATTCCCGTGACTCTGGTCATAAATTGATCCACATTTTCAGACTTTGTCATTCTTAAAGTCTCGAATTGCGTCCTTAAGGTCTACAGTTTCACTGTTTTAAACTTGTCATTTCCTTGGTAAGCTGATTTAAGGATGTCCCAGGCTTGTTTTGAAGTACTAGTGCCTGTGATTTTTAAGAAAATCGATTCATTCACTGAATTTTGAATCCAGAATTTAGCTTTATTTTCTTTGTTTTTCTAAGTTGCCTGAGCAATTCTTTACTAGTTTGTCATGGCGGAAAGGTCTGCTAGATCTGGTTCTGCATATCCAAGATCCACTCAATCCCAGCACTCTTGTTCTTGCAAGTACGATCTCATCTGAAGAGACCAGAACTCATAGTTCTTTCCAAGAAGAATCAGACCCTGAGTTGGTCCTAAATTTCTAGATGTTGCCATATTTTAAAGAATTTAGTAAAAACAGAAAGAAAATTCGTATTTACCTGTCTCCTGCATGTAATTTGCAGTGACTTTGGAATTTCATCATTCGGGACTTCGGGACTACTGAATGCAAGTCCTCCAAACTCTTGTCTCTCCAAGTTTTGGTCGCCGAAATGTTGAAAAGAGCTTAACGGTCTCGAATTGACCCTTAGTCTCCGTTTAATGTGTCCACGCGCCTAAATGTTCACGTTCTACCATCTTTTCATGAATCGGGGAGTCGCGATGCCTTCGCCAGTTCTTTGTCCCTCAATTTTTTGAAATCCTAAATATCCTAGCGCTAATGCCTTTTCGGGATTTCGTGTTTTAGGACTTCGGCGATTTTGCTGCGACGATCCTGGGTACTTTGAACTCTCGGTGTGTGAGGTGATGAAATGTTGCCTTGGACAATCAACAATCGAGATCCTCCTATGATCTGATGGTCCAGATCCTCTCGGGATTTCGCAACTCATTATTTCGCGAGTTTAGAACTCTTGTCACAGAGTTTTCCAAATGACGAACTCTGAAATGCCGAAATTTTGATGGCACTTAGATCTGCTCCCACTTGTCCTCTGAGATGGACGGTTCACAATCCTTTCGGAATTTTGTGATTCGTGATTTTGTGATTTCGCGATTTCACGTATCAGGGTTTCGAGTGCAGTCCCCTTTGCTCGTCCATCTCCCGATTCCCGATTTTACGATAGAGTCAGATTGATGACTCATGATATTCCTCGATCCAACGGTCTAGAATGATTCGGTATTTCGCAATTCACGAATTCTCACTGCAGTCTTCTGACCTTTACACCATGCGAGTCAGCGAAATGACGAGATCTCGCCATGTGTCCTCTTTGATGGATGGTCTAGAGGATTTCAGAATTTTGTGAATTCGCAAGTGGAATTTTCTCCTGTGCGCTCTAGAGGACTAAACTTCGTGCACTTTCTCACAGATCCGACGACTGTCGGTCCTCTGTGTGAAATCTAATGGCTGAAATTCTTTCGCCTTTTTTGCGCTCTCCTCGTCACTTATGAATTGGATTTCCACCTCATATCTTTTCGCAGGACGGATCTCTTACGGCTGCCACAACTATTCTTGGCTGCTTTCGCAAGTTTTTTTGCTGTTCTTGCAAGGATTTTCTCTTGCAGAAGAAAAAATCGTGAATGTTTCAAAGATTTGAAAGAATTTCACGAGTTCTTTGAAACTTATTGTTCTCTACTGCAATCTTTGACGGATTTGAGAGAATTCGCAAAATTCTTTAAACGATTCTGCCTTCTGTAGTAATATTTCACAAATTTGATTGAATTCTTTGGATTCTTCAAATGTTCGTGCCTTCTGCAGCTCTTCTTCGTGAATCTTTGATGAATTCGAAATTGTTCATGATTCTTTAAACGTTCTTCTTCTCTGCTCGATCTTTTGAGCGTATAGCACTCTGTTTCCTCGCATGAGCTTCCTACGAAGATCCTTTGAGAGTATTACACACAACTCTCCAAGCCTTGTGAAAAGTCTATGTCGCATGCTCTCGTGATCCGTGTAAGATCTGAGCTGTGAGGATCGTGTTGCTCTCTAGCCTATGTGAAGAGGCTTACTACTGAAGCTCTCATACCATGATAAATTTTGAAGCAAGAAATGTAAAGAGAAAAGAACAGAGCACAAAACTGTATTCAGTATATTGAGAATGTAAGGAGAAAGTACAATAAGAAGAGTTAATGAAGAACTTCTAATGCAAAGGGAAAATAGTTGAGCTAAATAGGCTCAAGCAAATCAAGAAAGGAAAAGTACAGCTGGCAGTGTACAGTGAGCCTGTTGAGGTTACATTATATTTAACAATTCTTGTGTCTCGGTCCATTTGTTTTTCACCAAACATATCTCCAGAGGAGTTGCAGAATTGTGGGAACTTGGACCTGAATGCATGGTCGTTTTTACTAAAAGTATCTCAATAACTTTGGAAGTAGAAATTCATCAATTCATGGTGATTTTAAAATTGCTCGGGACATGACATGATTTCTTTATATAGATCCATCTCACAACATCCACATAGGAATTATTCATATTATTGATGGTCACGACTCCGAAATGCATAAACTGGAAACCCTTTTTTATTGTTCTTCAGCATGTTCTAGGAAATTGGAGCTCAACAGTTTTTGCGATAGCACTCTTGGCATCTGGGCAGAGCTCAACGATAACAGGAACATATCCTGGGCAGTATGTCATGCAGGTGGAATGCATTACCAAATAATATTTTCTTGCAGGTTGAACAGAAAGGATCATTGGCTTTTGCTAAACTAATCTCTATAATGTTCGTATGATACACCATACAATAGCACTTAAAAGTGGCGTCTTTGCTGTTCCAGGGATTTCTTAACTTGAAAATGAAGCCATGGCTCCGTAATCTTATGCCATGTTCCCAAGTTTGATAGTCTCACTCATCTCCCGCTCTTCTGGTGCTGGGAAACTTATTATTATTTCCTCGGTATGTTTTTTAATGTATCGGTCTATTTTCCTAGAATTTAAGTTGAATATCTCGATTTATCACCAAATAAGTCTTTTGGTGCAGATGATATTATCATTTGAACTGCCATTTTCTCTAATTCCACTGATGAAGTTTACAAGTAGTAAGACAAAGATGGGACCTCACAAGAGCTCATTTGCTGTGAGCTACTACTACCTGTCTAGAAAAATATTTATTTTTATGAACAAAGATTTACCTTTAATTTTTGTAAACGCCAATTGTTGTTAATGTTGTCACAGACTCTGGTTGCTGCGTGGGTGATTGGATGCTCCATCATAAGGATCAACATCTACTACCTCAGCACAGGATTTGGTAAATGGTTAATCCATAACAGTCTGCCCAAGGTTGCTTCAGTATTTTTAGGACTACTAGTATTTTCACTAATGGCTCTATATGTGGTCGGGATTCTGTATTTGGCTTTTCAGCGAGACAAGAAGGTCACTTATATAGCTCCAGGAGAGTATTCCACAAAAATTCCTTCAAACACTGAACGAGAATTAGAGATCCTCACCACTTATTAGCTGTCTCTATGTATGTATTAAGAGCTGTAAATATTGCATTCCAACATTTCGTTCGGTACCGGCTCGAAAGCACATCCACACAGTAATTTTAGTTAAGTGAATATGTTGGTGTGCTGTGAGTTTGAATTCAATATGTATAAGTATAATGTGTGGAGAGAATCCACTTTCTAGCCGCAACTGTAGTTTCAACTGATTTTACCGTTGATAATAAATTAGCACAGCCACAATTATGTGGCTGATGAACGCAGGAAGGCATAATAAATTTACAAACCCTAGAATAAACCGTAATAATTTAATAACTCGATTCTTACAGAAATACTCATCAAAAACCTAATCATAAACATTTCAGATTTATAGACCTAATCTTAAACATTTCAGATTTATGTATTGTTTTTTTTTAAACATTAATACTTCAATTCAGATTTATATATTCATATGTATTGGTGTTAATTGCAGGGTGCGGTTTAGCTTGTTTATACTATTCCATTATCTGCCATGAACTTGGATTTATGGTTCCAGTAATTCAACAAGATGACTGTATTTTGCTTATGAAAAGATGAAATGTGTGATTATTGGTAAATTGTAAGCAAAATTGATAATATGAAACGCGGATTAATACACGGATTCAGGATAATATGAAACGCGGGGGCGGATTAATACACGGATTCAGGATAATATGAAACGCGGGGGCGGATTAATACACGGATTCAGGATTGTAAGCAAAATTGATAATATGAAACTTCGAAACAAGCGGATTAATATACGTTTTCAGGATAATATGAAACTCGGGGGAGGTAGAAAATGAGCGGACAGCTGAAACGTGGGGGCCGTAGAGAATGGGCTGACAATTGAAACGCTGACGAAAATGAAACGCGCAGATAGGTGAGGATGTCTTAATTTAAAGGTTACTGTTTAATCTTACTTAATCATTTAAACGTGGCAATTACATATCCTTATAGTAATTTTTTAATGTGATTAGGTAAATGTTAAGAAGTAAACATGTTAACGGATGCTTTCATAAATGTAAGAAAGTTATGAACAATAAATCTGATCCATTGATTTTGGAGGACGACTAAGAATATGCAAGGTTAAATAAAGTTAAAAGATCATTAATTGTGCCCATTGTCAATAGTTGTACTCCTTTCCTTTTGGAGTAAATATTTTTTTTAAAAATATTTTGTGTATGTTTTCTGCAATCTGTGAATATTTTTCTATGATATCGTAGTTGTATGAGAAGGAGGTTGGCTCTGATCTCTATATCGAGGTTAGTTTAATTAGATGGAGTTCCAATAACAATGATAATTGTAATTCATTTTCTGGTTAAATTGGAGTGATAGGTTATTTATGTTTGTTAGAACATATCAGTTATATATAAGAGGTTGTTTGTATTTAATAATGTTATTATTTTTAATAATATTGTTATATTCACATATTATGTGCCCAAAGGATACAAGTATATGTATGTTAAAAAATGTATGTTTTTAGATATTCTGCTATGGAAGCTAGCGACTTAAATTCAATTAAAGAATTTTGAAAGAATTTAATCGTCTAGGAGGAAAAATGCAATGCTTCAAATAATTCTGATTTATTTGAATTTAGTAAAAATTAATATTGTTTAAATACTCAGATATTTAATAAAAAATAATATTGTTTAAATAATGAGATATATTTATTTCTACTTGAAGATGCATTTATTGATTGGTGGGTGTAGTGTTATTGAATGGTATTTAATAATGGATAGAACTTGATAATGTTTAAATGAAGTGGATGGGGATGGATTGTGGAGGCTGTATGAAGTGGATGGGATAGGGAAGGAGTGTGGAGGATTTATGTTAGGAGGAAAGCTTTCGGAGGGGGAGGTGGTGAGAATCCTAGGTAGAGGGCTTTCTTATTGGGAAGGGGAATCATTTGGGGAGAGTAGTAGGACATAAGTTTTGGAAGAGGAAAGTACTTATATTTTTTGATATTTTGGACATATACTAGGTTGGATTTTGTTGCTGGGAATTTTGGGCAAGTGGGGCCAAGAAATCAACAAAGATTTCTTGGAGCTAGGGAGCTAGACACATTGTTTCTAGTTGGTTAAGAAAAAAAATATTTAGTTTCAAATATATGATCGGCAAGATTATTCATATCTATCTTGATGACTTAACTGTGTACTGTAAAATACGATCAGATGTTTCAAAGTTTCAAAAATTATTGTTGGGTCCTTTCAAGATCACTTTTTTCCTTGGTGAAAATTCTTACATTCTAAAATATTTACAAGAACGATTGTTTTCCTACATCACTAACGATTCACACTTAAAATACTATGTGGAACCAAATTGAAGAGTTTAACGTTGTTTGGATTGTTTTGGTTCACACATAAAACACTAGGTGGAACCAAATTGAAGAGTTTAACATTGTTTGGATTGTTTTGTATTTTAGTAGTTCAATTCTTCTTTCATTTTAGTAGTTTTCATTTCTTCTATTTCATTCTTCTTTTACAATATTTTTCAATTCTTCTTTCATTTTAGTAGTTTTCTTTCTGCAGTTTTCAATTTTGCAGTTTCATTTCTGTTATGACATTTCTTGTTTTTGTTCTTTTGATTTCATTTTTTGTTAAGAATGAAATGTTGGATTAGCTCTGCCACAATGATACTCCTGCAAAGTATTGTTAATCAATAGCAATCAATTTTACACGACTATTATGATGTCCCCCTTGAAGGCATAATTGAATTTGTTATCTTCTTTTACTGTTGTTTTATGAGATAATTGGGAGATTCAAAAGAGCAAGTCCAAAAAAAGTTTCTCCTTGAAGTCAAGAGAAAATTTTGGTTGAATGATTATGATTACAGGAATAAACCCCCTCATACTTAACACTTTCCATGAGTTATTCCCAAAATCCCGATCATTTTTCCATTAAATCGGCTCACTTCCCCTTGCGGCATAACATTCTGATTTATATCTTCTTGATCTGATGTTACTTGGTCTGCGAAATCATACATTTTGAGTTCTTAATATGTTGGAAACATATTTCCCTGTGGAGTCACGGACTTGTTCAAGATTAAAATCACAACGAGGAATTTCACCCGCAAAGTATTTCTAAAGCCCTATTATTTAAACTATGCTAATAATATAACAATAGTAGGTGGGAGCCCCTTGTAGACTGGAGGCTCGAAGATAGTCATATCACAAATTCTTTGTTGTTGTTTCAACGCTTCTTACAAAGTCCTATATGGTTGACAATAAAGTCTTGGTTTCATTTTGACATTGTAACAAGTGTATGATGCATTTTATGGGATGTTTATGCAATTCAAAGGATTATTTTTATGTTATGATGGCATATATTTATAACTGCTATGATTTAATCATGTCACAAATCATGGTGATCTACTACTTGGCCACATACACACAAGAAACATGTTAGTAATAACATAACCAAAACAAAGAAAAGAAACTTATGAAAAAAATCCTAAAAGGAAAGGATCTATGTTTGAGTTATGTTAAGGATTAAGGATTATATGCAAATGGAAAGGAAAAAGATGTTAGTGTTATTTCTAACTATTTTATGGTTGGTTAGTGGCTATTCTATTTTGAATTGATTATTTTGGGTGCATAGAACATTGCAATACATATGGTATGGCATAAGATCTTGGCAAAGTTTAACATGTGAATAATTTGGGTGGTCCATTGGGCAAGGAATAACACCACAAATTTCAATGGTTTGGAAATTGATTACATGGTTTAATGAATTGGTGAATGTTCGTTGTCTTGTACTTCAGAATTGAATATGATAGGATATGGAAGCGATGTGTAGTAAATGCACGTCACTCCATATTCCCCACATTGGTCATCACCCTAGTATTGTTCTTTGATGAATTTTAGTCTGTTGGTGGTTAAGTTATGCATTTCAGGTTTGGGAAGAAAACACTTAGCCAACTTGACCTTTTAATCTCTCTATTACGGATATGGTTCTTTTTAACCCCATACATGAATTGTTCTCTGTGTATTAACAAAAAATGGCTTGGCAATGCTTGGTTTTGTGTTTTACTGAGAATTGCAATTGTGTAAATGCATGATTTTTCTCTATAGAGTGATTTTGTAATTGTTTGGATTGCAAGCAAAAGAATTGGTTTTTGGTTGAGTTGTACATTCACTGGTTGCTCTATCGATTAAAATCGTAGTGCATCTCTGTGGATATTAAAGTGAATGTGGTATTATCATTGTGTGTTAAATGGCGGAGGGTTCCACTCTGTGCATTATTGTCGGTTGCTTCCTCACAGTCATGAGTATAACCTTATCCAGTCGCATTCAGATTCTTATTTGGTTGATGTGTTTTTTTTATGCTAGAGTTATGGTCATGGGCTCATTCTCATTGTCTTGGAACCGAAGTATCTCAAGAATTGGTCTTAGGGTTTCCATAACATTGATATATACCATATGGTTCTCGGATGATATACGTTATGCCTCAGTGTTAGGCGTCCTAACCAATATTGTTGTGAAATGGTTTAGCTCTTGAGAAAATAGGTAGAGGTTATATCTTTGTGTGTTCTTGGTAACTGTCACTGTTTAGTTGACATTCACCTCTCCTCTGCAAACGTAAAACATACTATGTGCATCATTTTTTTCCTATCCTACCTGTCGTTGTTTCCTCTGTGGCTAATTGTTGTTCCATTGCCCAGATTGGGAGTTATAACGAGACCATGTGTCTTACTACTGCGTCTGTATCGAAATGGTTTTTTCCAAAGGTTGATATGTCTTTGAGGACCTCCAGTTCTCTGTGTTATTTTTGAATGAGCACACTCGTAATTTTCTCCTTGTATTTGTTGTGACATAGCTCGATTTTAAATATCCAACTGTTATTCTCCCTTAGGGCATCTTCTTGGTTTTTAAATATGGGTTTATCAAGTGGAGGGGTTATAAATGATTTTGGTCGAGTCCTTACCTCATTGTTCTATGATTAAATTGGTTGAAGAATTACGATTGGGAATGAGTAATTTACAGTTGAGGGATATTATCCTCGCGTCATGTTTTCACTCGATGTGCTCTTACAGCGTGGTTGTAATTGCAAATTCAAAACACTTGTGTGTTTTGTTGGCCTCGATCAGGGTTACAACTAGTTATGGAAATGGTGATTATGTGTATTTGGTTATGTTCACTATGCATATATTAATCATCGTGCATATTGGAAATGGTTACATCAACAATGATGAGGTTCGAGTTTTATGTTGACTGTGGTTTCTTTGCAAAATCTTATTGTTTGATATGATGAAGAATGTAGGTAATCGATCATGTTTGGAAGTCTGTTCGTATTTGGAAAATGACTTGTGTATGTTTTAATTTGGGTCAATCGTGAATTGGTAAACAATGGATGTTATTTTTATAGTGATGCAGAGGTGTAGCAATGTTTCTTTGTGTTTTCTTTAAATTCTTAAAAGGAAAGAAAGAAATTAAACACCAAGCATTTTCTTAACGTGACTGTTGAATGGAAATTTGTTTTGATTATGAGTATGAATGCACAGATTGTTCTAAATTGATAATTTTTGAGGAATTTAAATGCTAGAAGAACAAACAGTTTGATACACAGTAATTTTTTATATGGTGTTGGTATTTTTTGTATTGATTTTAGTATAGAGTTATGTTTATTTATTACTTAATTTGTTTTATGAACAGTATTAGTTATATCCTTTCCATTCACTCACATTTTAGCACATTACAAATCCCCTCACATTCCCAGATTCAATATTCACTCCCTATTCTTAAAATCAAATTATAATTAAATGAAAACTTTGTATTATAGCAGTTGAAGGATGGCATAGAGATGAGATACAGTTGATATGTTTTGTTATTACAACACAGTTAATTATTTGATGATTTGTTGAGTAGTAATCATGATCTATCACCCTTCATTTTACCACTTTTTGCTCAATAGAAACCTTCATATAACCCAGAACCCTTATTCACCCCTTGCTCATTGACAAGTATTAAATGATTTTTATGGATTGGATTGCATGAGACTAATGTGTTGTTGAGCCAAAATTTGTTTCATATTTAAAAAGATGTCATGTATGGTTTGTTGAAGAAACTAGTTGCTAATAAACGTTGCATACATGAATGACCTTCTTCAGCAAAGGAAGCCATTCACAAAATAACAGGGGAAGATGAAATTGGAACAAGTGCGTTAGAAGGCCAAGGTTTTTGATACATTTTGATGCAGATCCACAAGAGTTGAACCAGCTATTCCAAGATGGGTTTTTCAATTGGATTGGACAAGCGGTGGTCCAAGGTAGGTTATAAAGGCCTCCTTTCCAGCCCCCACATGTCCTTGGTATCCTATTTCCCCCTCATGTCTCGTTACAACTTGTAGTCCCTAAAAATGATAGATGGAAAGAGATTGTCCACCCAACTGTATCCCAACATCATGGATGGCCCAATTTGTCTCTACCTGCTCCTCCTCCATATGTCAACCCAATTTTCTAAGATTCCCTTGCACACTCACGAGTACAATCTTCCTACACCAGCAAGAGATTAAAAACCGAAGCCCACCATGCACCTGATAAAGTAAATGTTGTTGTTGCCCCCTCCTCTCCCTTCAGTGACTCTGCCAAATTATTTTCATCCTACATGCACTTGAGATATGGTTTCTCTCATGTTATCAGTGAGATCAGGCCTAAAGTCTCCACATAGCCTAAGGAAAATTCAGAGAAATCAAAGGGAGACAGTAGAAACAAACGGAAAATTGCCTCCCAAAGTGGCAAATATGGTTTTTGAGTGTTTTTATTTATTGATTGTTGAGAACGATTGATTGCTGAAGTTTTTGGACAACATTTTTGGATATTTTGGATATTATATTTTCTGGATATGGTTTCAAATATCATTGACATTAATTTTAAAATTATGAGAGTGATGATGGGAGCCATAAGGAGGGATGTGTTTGATTGATTAACTAGTTGTGTTTATGTTTGTTAAGAAACTAAATGGAGTGACAAGGGGTCACACCTAGTAGTTATTATTTATTAAAGACCCTTATTATTATTTTATTAATTCCCCCCCTAAACTAAAATTTAGTTGAGTTTTAGTTAACTTAACTAAAAGAGGTAGTTTAACTATTTCAACTAATTCTAATTGCTTAAAGGAAAAAAGAGGAGGAACAAGGGAGAATAAAGGAGAAAGCATACTAAAGTCTTCTTTTGAGTTTTATTGAGATAGCTCAATTTTCATTCATTCTTTAATTCATTGGAAGCCTAATTCTCTTTTATAACAACATGTCTCTATTGTAGACAACAAGATTCAAGGATGAATTACATCATTCAGACACTTTATTTTCAGAGGTGTTGATCTATCTTTTATAGTCTGCATAGAATTGTTTTTTTGTGAATTAAATTTCATGATTGATAAAGGATATTGGCCAAAGTCGAATGGCAAACAATCTGTGTCAAGCTGATCCAAATTTTAAAGTTCAGTTTTTTACTTTCTGTCAGAAGTCCTTTTGTATGGAATTCATTGGGGACATATAAGTTTTAGTTTGGTCCAAAATTCCTCAACAAATTTTGTAAAGAGAAGGATTCTTTTAATAAATTTGAATGAAATAAGTGATTTATTTCTTTCTCATCTGTGTTAATTATTGACTTGGTATTTTTTCTTTTGTCTCTACATTTACTTTTGCATTTGTTATATTTAGATAATTACATAAATATTGAGTTTTTCAACAATCTTTTATTTATAAAAAAATCAACATAAGCCCTTGTAACCAATACATATGGATTAGGAAACAATTTTTGAGGCTATAAACATAGGGTGATATTCTCATCTATCTTGCTTTAGCCAAGAAAGATCTAAAAATGCTTGAGTAATATTATTTCATATCTTTTCTGCAACATCACTGCTGAGAGTTATGAGCAGTTTGATTTAAGACTAGGAGGAACGTGGAAGGTATGCACACATTTGGTGTCCTTTGGTCAAATATAAGTGTCAATTGTGTGTTAAATCATGTGTTGCAGTAATAAATATGAATTTGCTTTCTTGGTTTTTTTTCATGTTTATGCTGCATGTATATTTTTGTTATGATTATGTATAAAACTATGCATTGCATAGTATTTTTATGTTTTAGTTAGTATGAGATTTCAAAATATTTTAAGTAGCATAACCGAATTGGTGGTTGGGGATGTTACACTTGCCAACAACAAACTGAAGAAAATGCTTGCCATGGACATGATATTGATTTATTTGGCTATCAAGTTTAGTGTGGGCTTGAAGGGAAACATACATCCATTAAAAGTTTTTCATATCCACAACTATAAAGTGAGTATTATAAAAATTTTTATATAAATAATTGCTGAAATAATATTCAAGTGTAGTTTAGGATTTGTTTTATAGTGATATTTTGAATAAATATAATAAAAATATGTTTAACAAATATAATACAAATATTTGTAATATAGTATGTGTTTGTAATAATAGAATAAAAATATTTACATTTTGATTTAATAATATGGAAAATTGATGATTATTAAAACCAAAAATTATAAAAATAATTTCAATTTAAATATCTCTACTTTATAAAAGTGTTCTAAAGCTCCCAAAAACCTCCCAAGTTCCCAAAACTGTATCCAACCAATTCGGCATTTTTTATTCCCAAACTCCCAAAATATCCAAAACAAGTTTTAGATATATTGGTTTCCATATAACTATGGAATATTTCTATAATATCACAATTCATTTTTCACTTTTATGATTTATGTTAATATATTAAATATATCACAAATAAATAAAAAACATGATCAAAGAAGTAAAACCTAATGAACAAGCTATTTTTTAAACATTTAAAGGTGATTTTTTAAATGAATAAATTATTTAAATATACAATTTAGCCCTATTTAATGTACAAGTCTATGTAACTTACTAATATCATCATCATTTAGTGAAACTCATAAATGATGTAACATCTCGCTCTGGCGCACTGAGAAAACGTATTATTTGAGGACACTTCCTCGCAAGTGATCTGGACTTTTCTGATGTTAAAACATTTATACTTGATTATGATGCATTATGATAGATGACATGATGTTTTACTATTTGATGTACACAGGTGCTATTGACTCAGTTTTATTGAGTGTACAAGGTTTTGGACCTTGAGGATACAAAGGCATCGGTGGAACCCCTTGGACTCCGGATTGAGTCAGGGAGTGTGCTATTTGGGTAAAGGGGCCACACTCACATATGGAGTAAAGGGGCCACACATGATTTCCAGAGAGGTTGAGGGAGTGGTGTCGACAGCAGCCCTGCCACAGCCTACTAGCACTCCCGCCGTGGCTCGAACTGTAGGTTAACTATTACCTAGTTCGAGAGGATCCATGATGTCGTGGGGGTAGACTGTGAGAGTTGCTCATGATGATTCTAAGGGGCATGTAATAAGGCAGGGGACTTATTCCTTAGATCCCTTAGTCTCCCACAAGTTCACCTGGCAGAGTGTTGACTCCAGGGGTTATAGATGTCTACCAATCAGTCAAGTTGGCGAGTGGCACCTTTGGAGCACGTGGTGCATCTTGAAGGGCACATCACGTGAAAGAAACACAAGTTGGCGAGTGGCACCCTTAGAGCACGTGGTGCCTCCTGAAGGGCACATCGCGCAAAAGAAACGAACGAGGCGAGTGGCACCCTTGGAGCACGTACTGCGTCCTGAAGGGCACGTCGCAGTGATGATGAGGAAGAAATAAACCTAGATGGACCTAAGACATTAACACCTTAAGAAACCCTTAAAATGACTCCCCTAAACAATTGTCACTGAGTTCAAAATCTAAACCTAAGTCAAAAAAAAAACTTCTCTAAGATAAAATTTCGATTAACCTTAAAAAAAGGGGACCCTATAAAAATAAAAATAAGGATGTAACCTAAAACCCACTTAAGTAATGGTTTGAGTATTCTAAAATTTAGGGGGGTAAAGTGAAGAGAGGGATAAATTAATTGAAATCTGGGGTTTTAAAATTGTAAAGAAGAAATAAAATTATTTAATGGGTGGGAGTGTAAAAAGATATGAATTTAAAAATAAAATGAAAAGATTAATTAGTGCATTTACTTTTCTGGCTTTAAAAAAAGGGGGGGGGAAAGAAAGGGAATAATAAAAATAGGGAAATGAGCCTTTTAATAAATTTAAAGAAAATAATTTTGGAGAAACATGGGGGATGAGTGACACTTGTAAGACAACAAATTTTTAGAGGGTTTTCATTAAAACTTAAATTAAATGTGATTTAGGGCAAGGGTGGGTCTCAAAAACTCTATAAAAGAAAGGGAAGATGAGGAAGAAGGGGATGGATGGTTAGCATAATGTTACACTGCCAGATTGGGACTTGACTGATTGCTTGTGAGGAGTTGGGATTTTCTCAGCTCAGATTGGAGTGGTAGCTCGGCCTTGTGAGGCAAGATGGGAAGCTAGATTTACCTTCTGAATTTGGGTGGCCCCTTTGCGGCTCGGGGGGGGGCTAAGGGGGAAGCAGAGTACCCCTAGCGATTAGCTGGGAGGTACCGGTGAGGTCTCGACAGTCGGCGAGCAGGATTGCACAGAGCGTGCGGACAAAACTTCGGAGGAGGCGAACAGGCAAAGGTACACCCTTCGGTAGAATGAAAGACAATGTAGAATGTATGGTTAAATCTGTAGGTGTTTTATGAGTGGATGTAAATGGATTAGTTAACATGTCCGAGCACTGTCCTGAATTTTTGCATCTGGAAATTTTCTTATGACCGAAATTTTATGTTGAATTTATAACTATTTTGTTGTCTGTTCAATTTCTGGAATTTTATGACTAAATTGACTGAATCTTACCCGCCGGAATGCATGTCTTGTTAGAATTTGCATGACTTAAAAAGTACTAAGGGTTATGCGGATCTGCGTGCATTTTGGGAAGAAAAAGAAAAGAAAATAGATGTTAAGTTGTATAACTCTCTGCTACAGTCTTGATTTCTAGTTTTTTTTTATGTCCTTGTATCTGGTCAACGCAACTAGGTGTTCACCGTCACCCCACTCCTTATACCCTTGTTGACAGTAAGGCTTCCTTGACAGCCACAACCCTTGCTTGATTTTTACCTAGTTTAGACATCGAAATAACCTCGTCCTCAACCCTTCGGCTGCACTTTGGTCTTAGGGGCGAATCACACAACCAATCCTCGTATTGACTTTTTGGAGAGCTGATCGATCCTCGGTGTTGGCTCAGCCACAACTCCATCGACCCAGACTGCCGGAATGCTAATTTAGAATGTGATACATCTCAGTGGTTTACTGTATTATGTGTTGAGTAGATCTCTCACGACTCCTGCAGAAGTGTTTTCTTTTTACCTTAGATGCCATGTTGATTAAAGAAATTCAGACACAACGCCCTCTGATCACGAAAAATTTCTTTCACCTTGACGCTGCTAAACCATGACCTGACTGTCTGATGACCTCCCTGCGTCTAGTAAGACTGGTCGACTGTGTGTTGAGTTGCCCACGACTCTGATGGGGCATTGTTGCGTGATCCCCTTGTGCTGCATGCGGCGTTGGCTCCGAGTCGAACGCCCTCTGCCTACTGCGCCCATTGTTGCTGGAAACCATGACTATATGGTCGTAGAGTGCCCACGTCCTTCCTTCAGTGTGTGTAACGTTGCCGCAAATTCCTGACGATGTGTTATTGGCCCTCCTTTTTGCTTATAAAATTGTTGACAGCGTTGAGTTTCCTCTGCATTGGTAGTTGTGGATGTATTGGGGGCAGAAGTCCAGGGGTCAAACCCACAGGCTTCTCCTCCCACGCACATTTTTTGGGGTGATTTGTTATATCATATATGGATATATGGCTTGGATTATTACAGTTTGGATTGCGCGTGATTTGGTGTAACATATATATGATATATATATTAAATACGTCTCAAGCAGTGGCGCGTTGGTAGCTGCATTGGGAGGGACGCGTTCTGCATTGGAAGTTTTTCTTTTTATTAGTTTTAAACACTCGAACCTAACCTTCCAATCAGAAATAGTTTTAGAACAACGACTTCACCAGGTTTACACCAGTGAGGGTACGCATTGTTACTGCCTGCAATCATGTCGATCCCATAGTGATAATTTCGTCCACCTAGTGATGCGCACCGACTCTTGATAACTGCCAGGCAACGACCTTAATTTACTGCCAAGATGTGGTTTTATTTATTTATCAGTTTTCTTGGGAGAGCAACCTTAGTAGACCACCCTTTTTCTTGGACCATGTGGATGCCCTCATGGGCTCTCCTTCCCAAGTTTCCCTTTGATTCCAATCTTTATGATTCCTCATCGATTGATTCAATTTGCAATGATTTTGTTTGAAAAGTCTTTTTTTTAGTTAAGTACAATACTAATTTATCATATTGTAAACAAAATGTGATCATTAGGCGTAGTTAAAGGATTATGATTCCAGTGAAAATAAATGACATGATTTGCAATAAAAAGGAATTTCTGCTACCATCCAGTTTACAATATGTTCCCTTGATTTTAATTTTTATGGCAAACATCGACTATTCTAATTCCAATGTTCTATAATAAAAAGCCCTTATTTAGTTCAATTACATTGTTATGAATTTTATTACAATCTGACTACATTATGTAATTCATTTGATTTAAATTATTATGTTAAACATCGACTATTTTTCCAATGTTCTGTAATAAAAAGCCTTTATTTAGTTCAATTTACATTGTTATGAAATTCACTACTATCCGACTACATTATGAATTTCTTTTGATTTTAAATTATTATGTTAAACATCGATTTTTATTTATTTACAATGTTTTGTAAGGAAAAGTTATTCTTAGTTTTAATTACAATACCATTCTATTTATAAAAGTAAGTACATGGTTATTTATGGTTAGGTTTTTGGTTGTCCTGTTGTTATTAATATTAAACAAAAGGAAGGGACATCATTATTTTAATTGAAATGATATTGTGATGGAGAAGGTGATGTTATGGTTATGATATGGTGAGGTGATGGTAATTTCATTATGATTCAGTAACAGGATTTTGCAATTAATTAGTGTACATTATTTAAGACTGGGTTGGTAACTCATGGATTAATGAATGTTAAATGAAGTAGTTGGTCTATGATTATGTCCTTAAGTCTTAATCATGGATGGTCAATGTCAGAGTCCTTCTTACTTGTGCCTCCCTAGAGGATGGGTTGTCAGATACCTTGTGTTGTGCGAGGTCGTAATCATTTTATTGCTTGGTCAGTTTGTCGGGAGGGATGTAGACCCCTCCATGTAGCCTTAGTATGTAAGTCTGGGTGTGTGATTATTCTGTGTAAAGAATCCAGTGCCGTATCAAGAGTCTTGGGCACTTTAAAGGCAGGGTTCCACTCTTGTGACACACCTGACGGAGATTACTAGTTTCTTCTTGAGCAGTCGGCCAAGAGCCTATCTGACCTTCTCTCTCTCCGGAGCAGAGAAATAAGATTAAACGCCCTACTTTCCTGTGCAGAAATAGTAAATCTACTACCATGGATTCTCCATTCTGTGTTCCTACGATACCTAACCTAGTATGTCGTTAATTGTTTACAGTTACTTGATGTGCGCCTTATTTCTTTGGTCGTTTATTTCTTGCAGCTACTTGTTGTACACCCTTGTCTTCCTGTTGTGAACATCGTAGTTGCATCTTGTTAGTCGTCGGGAGGCGACATAGAGTCAAGTGTGTTTGTTCCCTTTTTACACGTGCGCACACACCTTAAAAAAACAAAAAAAAGAACTTTTGCACCTGTTAAGGAGTTGTTGTCTTAACAAGGAGGTCGTTACATATGGTATTAGAGCCGATTTGACCCGCGACTTGGGATTCGCTACGGCTTCTGTGACATGATTTGATTGATTATACTGTTGTTGATCGAGTTGATTGTGTGTATGAAGGTAATCATGGTTAGAGGACACCGCGGAGGCAGACGACGGGGTGCTAGGGGAGGAGGTGTGACGCCTCCCGTAGCATCCACGCCTAAGGGGTCTAACCCCCAAGGAGGCGAGCAGGTTCTCGGATAGGAGAAGATAGCAGTTGGTGATGTTGTTGGGATGATGAGATATTTTCAGTGCATGTTTGAGGCACTGATTAGCCGATTGGACAGAGACGAGGCCAGGGCGTCAGCACCTGCTAAGGTTCCACCGTGCGCACTGGCCGTTACAGGTAGCATTCACCGTGAACTCGAGAAGGTTAAATTTCTCGAGTTCTTTCGTGCCCTGGATGGCACCGCCACCGAGGCATGGTTGGAGAATATGGTGATGTGCTTCGCACTTCGCGATTATACCTCCAACATGAAGGTCTGCATGGCGTTCTTTCAACTGAAGGGAAGCGCTCTTCTATGGTGGAAGACGCTACTGCCGCAGCTGAACATGGCCATTGAAGACGTGTCGTGGGAACTGCTCGAGGAACGGTTCCGAGAGAGGTACCCTTTGGAGGAATTCATTGAGCGTCATCTCAATGAGTTCAACGCATTACGACAGGGAGGTCGTATGGTGCCCGAGTATGAGGCAGGATTTATGCAGCTGCTCTGGTATGCTCCGCACCTTAACACAGAGAAACTCAAGGTCAACCGGTTCGTGTTTGGCCTTAACGGCAGCCTGCGTGCAAAGGTTAGGATCTTGATGCCTCAAACCTTGGACGACGCTGTCCAAAATGCCCTCATAGTAGAGGAGGAGCTTATTAGTGGGGGTCATACCAGGACTCCAGTGAGACCAATAGGGCAGGGTTCATCTGGTACGCCATAGCATCAGACACCAGCGAGACATACGCCGGGATATCGTGGCTTCCATAGGGGATCCACTTTTGCTACACCCCGATGACCGTCGCCTCAATAGTGGACACCTTATCGAGGACCACAGCACCAACATCAGCGTCGCTCCCAGCACCAGCAGTTTAGGCTTGTTCAGTAGAATAGACCAGGGTTTCAGGCCGATGGGCAGTCATCTTCTACTTCGGGTACCAGGATTACTGGGCTGAAGAAGGGGTGTTGGACATGTGGGGAGCCACACTACCAGCACAACTATCCTATGGAGAGGACCAGGGCGTCCGGATCAGCTGGACCCACTATAGTGGGAGATATGGACAAGACCCATCGGATTCATGCAGCGGTGAATAACCGCCAGGCAGAGCACCAATCGACTATGCTCGAGACAACAGGTACTGTCACTGACCAGACCCTTAGTATTTTGATAGACCCAGGTGCTACTAAGAGTTTCATTTCTGGTGCAGTGCTAAAAAGGATTAAGGTAAAGGAAGTCGAACATGATGAGTTTAGCTTCATGGAGATGGCTTCGGGAGCCAAACAGAAGGTTGGAGGAAAGGTTACAGGTTGTGCCCTTAACCTGGGAGAGTTTGTCACGAGGGTCAACTTGTACGTCACGATCTTAGGATCTTATGACATCGTGATCGGTATGGATTGGTTGGAATCGCATGAGGTGATACTCAACTGTAAGATGAAAAAGTTGAGCCTAGTTGATGATGAAGGACAGAGACGTGTGATTGTAGGATGGAACCAGGGAGTTTCCTTGCGGTTCATCTCTTCCTTACAGTTACAGAAGAGTATGTGCAAGGGGTGAAAACTTTATGAGATCTTCGCGCTAAACGAGAAGGAAGTAGCAGAAGGTATAGAACACCTTTTGGTGGTGAAGGAGTTTGCAGACGTATTTCCAGAGGAGTTGCCTGGGATGCTACTGGAAAGGGAACTTGAGTTTACCATAGACCTGAAACCGGGGACCGAACCGATAGCAAGAACGCCTTATCGGATGTCGACCCCAGAGTTGCAAGAGCTGAAAACGCAACTGAAGGAGTTGTTGGACCTGGGATTGATACGCCCTAGTGTGTCACCGTGGGGTGCACCAGTTATTTCCATACAAAAGAAGGATGGATCATGGAGGGTTTGCATTGACTACCGTCAACTAAACAAGGCTACGATCAAGAATCAGTATCCCTTACCAAGAATTGATGATCTGTTCTATCAAATGAAAGGTGCGACGGTGTTCTCCAAGATCGATTTTTGGTTAGGGTATCACGAGTTACGGATCAAGGAGGATGACGTCCCTAAGACCACCTTCAAGATGAGATTTGGACATTACGAGTTTACAATTTTTTTGTTTGGACTGACAAACGTCCCAGGGGTATTCATGAGTTTGACGAACGGGATGTTCCGCGAGTACTTGGACAAGTTCATCCAATTATTCATTGACGATATCTTGATATACTCTCGGACGATGGAGGAGCATGACAAGCACTTGCGCTTGGTACTACAGTGTCCACGAGAGCACAAATTGTACGGGAAGTTGTCCAAATGCTCTTTTTACCAATCGAGGATTCACTACTTAGGGCATGTCATCTTCGGTGAAGGTATCACCATGGATCTAGCCAAGGTGGAGGCTATTATGGAATGGCCTGCGCTGACGAATGTCATAGAAGTGCATATTTTTATGGGTTTAGCAGGATACTATCGACGGTTTGTCGAGGTATTTTTGAAGATAGCAAATCCGATCACAAAATTGCAGAATAAAAACAAGAAGTTTGTCTGGATGGAGAAATGCGCGAAAGCACTTCAGAGGCTTAAAGAGTTGTTGACAACAACGTCGATACTAAAGGTCCCTGACATGGATGCAGACTTCTTGGTATGCATTGACGCATCCACAGAAGGTTTAGGCGGAGTCTTGACGCAAGACGGACAAGTGATTGCTTACATTTCGAGGAAGCTGAGAAGGCATGAGGAGAACTACGCGACGCACGATTTGGAGTTATTAGCCATCGTTTATGCCTTGAAGGTTTGGAGACACTACCTTGTTGGATGAAAATTTGAATTAAGGGTTGATCATTGTGGGCTGCAACACATTTTCATGCAAAGTGACCTGAACACGTGACAACGACGTGGTCATAATTGCTTAGTGAGTAAAACTTCGAGATTACTTACATAAAGGGAACCGTGAACCGAGTGGTTGATGCTTTGAGTTAGAGACCATGCATCTTTTCGGGGTTGCCTCTTCAGACAAATCTATGTGAGAAGATTCTCACTTTACAGCATGATGATGACTAGTACAAAGAAGTCGAGGATTTTATCAGACAAAACACAATGATGGTACCACGATATGAGGGATTTT